>JAANSQ010000135.1:0-39640 GCA_036850885.1 Lepidocyrtinus dapeste
GTCACAGCGGTGACTCACTGGTCCTGAGGCTTCTCAATTGGAGTTTTTGTAGAGTGTAGGTCACACAAGAAGACAAGAACATCGTAAATTTAATGAAAGTTATCAAAATATTTAACTGGAGAAACTTAAATCTTAGCAGGTAGAAAACATAAGTAGGCTATCTGAATAAAAGCCGTCTTGTCTCAGCTCTCATCTTACATTCCCCCATTGCTACTGATTCTGGGTTTGGTTTGCTTTGCTTTGCATCCCAAATCCCAAACATTTCAATTCGCTTGGTCTTCACTCTTTACCTTGTTTTCTCTTGCTTTCAATTTTTCGCACACAGATCCGATCCGATCAGACCAGGCAAAAAATACTAGTTTATCTTAGTCACCAAACAGTCAACTATCCGTGCATTGCCAAAATCTGACGCAGTCTTCGGAGAGAAGTCCACAAAGACACATCGTGCTTAGTCTCATCCTCATCTCAACAGTTTTCACAGAATACAAATCATACAAGATTTTTTACTCGAGATATCATACTAGCAACACAATTTGTGTAAAGTGTCTTGAAACTTTTTGCTCTGACTGCATTAAAGAAAGGTTTAAATAAAAACTCTCTGCTAAATCAACTGTGACCGTTTGCATCGGTTAAATCATGAGAAACTCACAATCTGAAGAAAGGGGAAGTAGTATATCCCGTCAAAATAGTAACGCTTCTTCATCTGGAGGCAATCCGAAAATCAGGATAGCATGTTTTGGACAGCATGAAGTGGGGAAGTCAGGTAAATTAAAAATAAATTAGTCCTCCTAATTATGTGACAATATTTTTGGATTGTGTTAAAATCATACGATTTACTGTACTACTTTGATAAGCCATGACATTTAACTGAACACAAATGCAAGAATTACCTAAAAGTCATTAACCATTAAGGACAGATCTAGAGATAGGCTAATGTCTCATCTTATTTTGGCACATAATTCTGGATTTTCTGTAGTCGTTTTCAAATGCTCAAATGGGCTTAAAAAGGTTATTGCGTAATCTCACTGAAATACTTGAAATGAGGCATATCTCCTGCAGAAATCTAGAATCTCTGTTCAAGCCAGCAAATTCGTAAATTTGCATTAAGCTTTGAACTGAACCTTTTTCCTCGGGGTTTATTAGTTTGTTTTTAGCTGAGAACTGGAGGCGTTGGTGGTGACGCTGATGTGATGTATCTGTTACAAGTTACAGATAGGTTATGTGTTATTTGAGTACATTAAAATTAGAGAAGTTTCATGTCATTAAAAGTAGAGATGCTCAGAGGACGTAAAAAATAGGAAATAGCTTTTCTGGCGCTGCCCCTGATATCATGGCTGATGCTAGTGAGTCAGGAAAAGAAAAAAAACGCGAGTCATCTAAAAGTATCTGAAGATCATTCGAGGAGTAAAATTTTGCTTAAGTCCAGCCGAATAATATCAACTTATTGAATATCCACATGGTCCTGACTTGAACCTGCTAAATAACAAAAACAAAAAAAAATCATAAAATAAATCCCACTCAACTTGAATTATGAGGATAAACATAAACAGTCAAGTTCCAAAGGTCAAACTTGAAAATTATATCTTATGAAATGGCCTTATTATATCGAGGTTCAAGATGGTTTTTATACCCAAAGCCCAACCAAAGCAAAAAATTTGTATTTTGCATAACCCAAAAATTCATGCGATGTATTTACGGATGCGTAGGTATTCCATAGGTATGATAAGTAGTGGTTTATATTAGAGACAACATTGATTTAACTTTTGCCTCCGTACATTCTATCTCCAAGACACTCTCGAACCTTGAATTGTGGCCAAAGTCAAGCGAATAAACAGCTTCCTACTGAATGAAGCGTGAAAAATGAAGATGGGAAGTGTGACTAAATGCTACTTAAATGTATGTGCATACATTATAAATACATCATAAAAATGTAGGAATTAAATTGGCTTTTAACCGGCACAATAAATGTATATATTGAGAACTAAAAGGGTTTTGAAGAATGATTTGTGAAAGTAATGTATCAGTTCACCTGAAGTCGATGAATTGATTGGGCTTGAGAAAAGGAGATTGTCATGTTATCACACTTCCACGCAGGAAACGTAAACAAAGTGATGATGGGAGTGAATAAGATGGCTAATGGATGGAAAATTCCTATATTTTGCTGTTGAATGAATGTGTTTTCTCATAAAAGGAAAATCTGAGAAGGAAACTCTATTCAACTTGCAAAATACAAATGCTTAGAAACGCTAAATTTTTCTACAAAAGAAAACCCCCTTTGGATTCTCTGATCTGATGAAAGATATTCCACGGATAAAATGCTATTGACCTTAACATACTGTGACTAATGAGAATGACTCAAACAGTATAAGCAATTCCGTAAGATATACATCGATATCGTAGAGGTACATTTAAGTAGTTAGTTAACTGGTCATGCTATGGTCAAGGACTACTATATTGCAATTTGGAGGAATGCATTATGCACTGACTCCGTAGAAAGTACACGTAGTTGGAATGGTGTAACACGCGTCATTTACTTAGTTCATTTTCCCGGAGGACACAGTCCGTAGTGCGTTGGACTGGACTGGAGTGGACTCCTGGACTAAGCCATTTCATTTGTTTTCTAGCTTTCTCTCGCTGGTTCGTAGTAGGGAAAATTGTTTTAGCAAGAAATTGCCAATTATTTTTCTTGGATAGAGAAAAAAGGCGACACAAACGTCATCGTCATCCATTATCACAATTTAGTAGCATTTCAATCGTGCGTGGTTAAGGTCTTCCTTCCTTTTATGAATGAATCATCTGAGATTCGCAATACTGAGAAAGATGGTCATATCATCAAATCCATAAATTTTTTGTATTGTGCACAATTTATATTTCTCCATTGAGGATTAGACCCCCGAAAAAGAGTTACGTCATAGTTACAACAACCTTAACAAGGTCTTAACTAATTAATGATAGGTAGTAGGGACGTTTATTGGACAATAATATTTCTGGAGAAAGCAAACATTACTGGACAAATATATTGAGTTTAATTGATTTCACCTGAATTATGAACTGAAATTAAAAATTTTTTATGTTTTATTCGCAGCATTGATCGTTCGCTTCTTAACAAGGAGATTTATCGGAGAATACAAATCCAACACAGGTATTTACGTTTTCATAATTTTTTCAAATATTTACCAAGTTCTCAAACCAGAACAAGTTTGGTTTCATCAAAATGGTCTTGCTTCCTCAAAGCTACATAACCCTAGCTTGGCACCGTAGTGTCGCGCCAGGCTATCATGTTGAAATGAAATCAAGAATCAAGACTTTCTTTAAAAAATAAATAAAATGTTTAGCATCTCAATCCCACGGATTCAAATGACATGGCATTTTTAATTTTCAAGATCGTATATCTCTAACGTGGTATCGTCTCCTGATGGAATACAGTACGTCATGTAATTCCATTTTGGATTATCTTGTATCTCAAACCAAGTCTTGTCATCTCTGTATGAACACTGCGCCTTGTTTTTGTGAGTGTCGCTTGGAGGATGGCATGGTAGTTATGGTTGGCACAGACGCAAGAGACTAAGCCCACACTATTACAGATTTAGTTGATGGCAACGTCCTGCTAGCTACCATGAAGCGTGACCAATTTGAAAGAATTTTCGGGAGAAACTTGTTAAACAAAACTGCGCATTACTCAATTAGGTAGGTCTTTCATACAATCTTAATTTATTATTTGCAGATTTGCTTTATCACCAAACCGTGACAATTGGCCATAGCAGTATTGAGGTTGAAATAGTAGACATTTCTACTTCAGCGGTAAGATATTTTTGGAAAAGAAAAATTATTTTTTAAGAAACTGTCGTATTTAGGGATGATTGTACTGATGAATGTTTTGTTTTCTCTCCTTTGGTCACAGGAACTGACTCAGTCTTACCGCAGAAAATCATTCCCAGTGGAGGAGATCCAGAGGGCGGATGGCTTCGTAATAGTCTACTCGATAACGGACCGTAGTTCCTTCGTATTTGCACAAGAAGCACTCCAAACCATCTCAAACTATCACACTCAAGCACTACCGTTAAACACCGGAACCAGCAGTACCTCCCCAAATGCATCTCCTCAGCCTCGCACCACTTGCCCGATACTGCTCGTCGCCAACAAGTGTGACCTGGAGCATTTAAGAATGGTAGAGAAAGTCGAGGGTCTCAGCACTTCTATGCAGTATGGCACCCACTTTTCCGAACTCTCCGTAGCTGAGAACTCCCCCGAGGTGTATACCTCCTTCCAAAATCTCATTTCCACCTTCATCACTCAAACGAAGGAGAACACCAAGAGGAAATTTTCAGTGTCAAAAATGCTGGGTAATCTGAGACTCGGAAGGACCAGCCCTTCCAATCAAGTTATCACCAGTCAAGCTTCCATTCAGGATATCGATATTCTTTCCACTGACAACGTAGACAACACCTCCACCCATTCACTATCCAGAGAGTCTTCGATACATCATCAGCGACAGTCCTCCGCTCCAGAGACTGGTAGTTCCAACCTTAGCAGTAGCTTTTGTCATCTGAAGAGCAAACTTGTTGGACTACAGTCCATCAAGATGAGGCACAATTCTCCTCCAATTTGCTCCTTGTAAACGTTTTACATTTAAATTCCTCGTCACTCATTATTTTATTGGATTGCGTACATCCGTAATTTTTATAATTCATAGCTCTAGTTTCTAGTTTGTTAATCTTATATTAGATAATTACTCTATTTATATATTTATAGTCATTATGAGTATCGATTGATGTGGTAAATACGAGAAATAGATTTTATAAATAGATTTAAATGTTATTTTTGTGATTGTTCAATATGTTTCTAGATAATAAAACTACTTCAATGTTTCTCAAATTAATTTATTTTCATTAAGCTGTTTATTACTATTAGGTTGACGCACCTTTTCGATCCAAATAGATTGAGGTTTTAGCTTTGAAACCTTGAAAAAATTTATTCCAAGAAGACTCGAAATTAAGCATTACTCGCTTTTGTTTTTCTAGGAATCATAAAATCACACTCTTTCGCAAATTAATTATTTCATGAAAAAAATGGCACTCATTGCTCAAACCTCAACCTCATAAAAAAATTTATGAACCGCTTTAAAATAAAAAATCACTCTTGAACTTGATGGTTGAAAACGTTCTAGATGTTTTCAAATTGGAGTACTGAAAATGGTACATAAATGGCTGCTAGGTCAAAGTATAAAATACACATTTCTCATTTATTCATTATTCATAAGCAGCGGTTTGAGCCGGCCAGGAAAGTTAATATTAAATCAGAATGGAGTTGAGATGCAGATAAATACGAAGGAATGTAACTCTGGAGTATTCTTCCAAAAGCCAACTGCCTTCCAGTGGGCACGTATCACAGGTGTTTGGGCATTCTACAAGGAATTTTGTGAAAAACCGGTGATGTTCGTTGGTGGCAATGATTACTGCTTTAGTATGGAATCATTTGGGGTAATGAGAGACGTCTGATTTGTCTTAAATATTTGTTATTAATGTAAATTCATAATATAATTTATTTCAGAAACTGACTCAAGCAGCTCTAATAGGAAGTTACCGCTATCCGTTTGAATCCTCCTTGACATACTTCACTAACACGGACTTTGTCCAGTCTACTGCAGTGATTACTTCCAATGAATACAAATCGATTAAAATGGATGCACTAGGTGGCTGGATTTCAGTGATGACAGAACCCTGGACTTTGTTCAGTGACACAGGCGACACAATTTGCTTGTTGCCTACACCTTCGAACAAAAGAATATACTGTACGTTTGGGGAAAACTTGCAATCTCATATTGCTAATGATGACAATTGGAATTATATTGTTAAAGTTAGGCAAGGTTGCTACTCAAACGTGACCGTTAAGGCAGATCAATGCTTCCCCATCAAGCAGGCTAACGGTTAGTGTTTCCTGTTCAACTTTGAATATACATTTTGTACTGATCACTTTATATTTGTAGGAAATGATGGATGCCTAAGTCCCCCTGACCTTAACTCATGCACTGGCCCAGAGAAAAAGGAGAACTCTGACCCGGAATGTGCACATTTATCAGGTAGAAGTTTGAATTTCCGACCCCTTCCTCCAAGTTTTCCAGACGGATGGATTCCCAAACCTACCACTGAACCTACTACCACCACAACCACTACCACGACGACGACGACGACCCCACCTCCAACACCACCTCCGAATGTTTGCGACGCGATTACAAGAGAAACAGTCAAAAAGTACTGGATTGATCCAGCCAACAATGAATGTGGGAAGTCTATAGCTGAGGCCATCTTCAGAGATCAGCTACAGCGTTTCGCTGTCACCAGATTTGACAAAGTATTCGACTCTAGGTTGGAGTCTCTGGAGCAAATGAAGCAACTTGTGCACCGCTCTCGGGACATCATTAAGAAAACTTGTGGAAAGGTTTACGTTCCAGAGGAGTTCTTAGACGTGGCCACAGAAGCATTTATGATGTTCATCTCTGAAGACTTCTTCTATGGAGTGGAGGGAGCCAAGCAAGAAGATTTCACGAGGATTCTCAAAAGCTTAGAAAAGTGCTTCAAACGGGCTAAGCTCTTCGTGTTTGAGACGAAACCGGTTGCATGCGACTTTAAAAAGGTAAATTTGATTAAAGGTTCTCATATTACCCCAACATCCTAGGTTGTTTCATCCAACGACTTTTGCACTTTGCATTTAGATTACGGGTACACTGTTTCTTCCAGGCGAGACAGTTAACGTTACGATTCCGGACATTGGAAAATCCAAGTATTTTGAAACGTTGATAGAAACCGTATGGAAAACGTTTTTGAACTCTCACTCGTACTGTTTTGATGACTTTCAATTTTCTAATGATCATCATCTCTTCTCCACCTTATTTCTCGAGCTATTTAGTCGGTCCATTTATGAAAAATGGATTGAGCCTTTAGCAAATAAGCAACTGTATAAACTCATCCTTCCACATTTCGCTTCCATAAATGATATCATGGAAAACTTGGATTACTGCGTAGGTGCAGTTAAATACGTATCAAAATGCCCCGTTTGGCTACAACGAAGTAATCCTAACGCTAAACCTATAGAAGCTGGCGATTCCGTGACGAGGAATCAGAAAACGTTAGTGTTCTAAACCAACAGGAAATTCAAAAAGTTAAATTATGAAGATCTTAAAGCAAAGAACTTTTTTTTCAGCGATGGTGTCAAGAGCAGTGGAATTTCTAGAAGGAGGAAACGCTCCTGGATTACTGCGATAGAAGCCGCAAGAAAGAGAGCTTCTATATGGAGCGACACGACTTATTGTTTACAGTACATGGAGGAACCTTCCGTTAGTCTGGCATTAGCTGGGTGCGAAGAGGTTTTTTAATTTGGAAGAGAGGGGGTAATGTATGAAGGACGATTGCACCGTTTGATCAATACGGTCGGTGGTGCATTGTGGACATGTATTTTTTGCAATTTAATATCACTCTTTAGCGGTTGAATTGACGTCAAGTTGCATATTTATAGCTCCAGTTTGTTTGCCAAAGTCTGTCTTTAGGTCTGTCTGTCGCGTTTGTTGATTTTTACGTACAAACGATATATTTTGATTTGATTGAACTGAAACTTCAAAGTATCTGAATGGAAAGCATTCTATAATCGAAAAATTGTATAATTAAATAAGAAGAATGAAGCATTCACAGAATCTTAAATGATTCACGATCGCCCAGATATTCCAAATAAAAATTTATATTCAAGTGCGTATAATTTTATGTTCAAGGTCTTTCCAAGTTTTAACCAAATAAAGTGCATTATTAATTAATGTGACTGTTCTTAACGGGATGAGTTTGATCGGAGGTTTTTAAGGAAGGTATTTACTAATGTAAATTGTGTTTGATAATAAGTGTGATTTTATGCTTCATGACACGTTCATTGAATACGTACAACCATTTTATGGTTTTCCAAAAGTTCCTCAGCGTTAGTGGCATTAAGTCTTCAAACTAATTCCAGAGAGCGAAACATTATGACAACAGAGTTGACTACCATTGACCAGTATCGACCTCATGCATTTCGTTTAATTCAATAAAAAATAAGAGCTGTAGTAACTACCTACCTGTGTAATAAAGTACCAATTAATTACAAAAGTTTCTCCTCTGTTGGAGCCATTGGAAAGTTTCCAAAGTCATTCAAGTCCGTGAAAGTTACAGAATAAATATTTGGGGAAGGTAATAATGGCAGATGTGGATGGCGAGCCAAAGAAGGATGAAGGGGAAAGTGACAAAAAGATTGGCCAATATCCACTAATACGGGTACGTATCGTAATCGTAATACTAATATCAGGACTTTAAATCTTAAATTAAAATTCATCATTTAGATGAGTGACTTGCCCAATGATACTAAATCAGAGATAGTGGAAATCATTGCAACTACCATTGAGCGTAATAGTGCAGACGTGCAGGTATGTAAGTAATCATTAATTGATTAGCTACGTTCATAAATTTTCTTAAGTATTACAGGTGAGCAAATATGTTTTTTGTTAATTAAGAACGCCTGCAAGCTCATCAAAGAACATTTAGACAAGACTTACGGACCATCCTGGAACGTCATAGTTGGGGAAGCTTTTGGTTTTGAAGTGAGCTATTTAAAACGCCATCTTTTATACATGTTCACGTTGGGGTCGTTAGGTGTGCTTGTATGGAAATGCGTGTGAATCAAAATTACTTCTTGATAACTAATAACATGACAATAATAAATAAACTCTGGCAATATTCAGCACTTTACTTAGGCATATAACAATCACAAGCTTTATTTCGCAATATCTTCAAAAGGTAATGGTGCTTACATAATATTTTGACTTTCTACATATATTTTTTTACCGGTGATACAATATCAATTAATGCAAGCATCTTCTTTCTTTCAAAGCAATTTCTCAACCATAGACTTGATGCTGCAGGTAAAATTACTTTTCTCTTGGTCTTTATCAAAGTTCAAATCAAATTCATCTTAATTTTCCTTCACTTCTTCAAAAAAAAAGAGGAGAATATAATCAAATTAAAGGTGTTTGAAACTTATTGAAGCATCTCTTTGCACATCATGCGTCATACTTCAACACGAATGGAATGTTTTTAAACTTTTGTTACACCTCCTTTTCTTTCTCTACTCACATTTAATAGCTTCTTATAAAATTTAAATAACTTTGCTTCCTAAAGTTTTTAAGTGCTTAATGACTCCGATTCAGACTTCATCAATATTACACTTAAGAGTACTATCTAGAGAAAATAACAACTTAATGTGGAACTAAAATTAGAGATGAAGTGTTCCACACGTGTAAGTTACGAAAGGACTGTACTGTAATTTATAAATTGAAACTATAAAACTATAATCTACTTTGATTTAGTGAAACTGAATAAAGTGAATACAAACTTACTGCAACATTGATTTCAGGTATAACTTACGCATTTCAAAATTTACACTGCACTTTTGCCCTGTCCCGAAAGCAAAACAAAAATTAAACAATTACATTTTTGGAATCGAAATAAATATTTAGCTCAGGTCGAATCATTTAAGAAATCTCTAATTCCCAATCTTCAGAGAGCAATACACCAGGCTTCCTTATCACAAGAGTGTTCAAATCCCCTTCGGATTCCAAGGATGTTTGGCCAACAGCTAAAGAACGGATAATAAACATTAATACATCCAAACTTAAAATTGAGTGATGATTGTAATTAATATGATAGATTACTTACATTTGCTTAGAACTTTTATTGCAGTCGGTTTCTTATTTAGCCCCAAGACAACTACGCGTTCTATCCACTCTGAGGTCTTGAAAGTTGATCCGTGGTGTACAACCCTAAAAAGACAAAAAGAGCCAAGGGATTACATTAGATTTAAGTCGTAACAGCCAGGGCTGGAAACCATAGTCACTAGTTGTAACAGTATTTACTTGGAGGAAAGTCTTCCATTTTTGAATTGCATTTCAGCCAAGACATACTCCCCTGCACGATATTCATATGATTCGTTGTCATCACTATACAGCTTGCCATTGGCTTCACCCTGTTCGTTCAAGGCCACGTAAAGTGTATAAGGATCCCGTCTCATGAGGATAGATGACCTGCGTATACGTTGTTTAGTAGGGACAATCGTACCTCCTCTTTGGAAAACGGGGATCTGTTGCATAAGTATAAATTAATTATTTTGTTAAATATTCAAATAATTTCAACTAGAATCAGACTCAATAACTTGAAGCTATATAAAAATATTACTGAATCTTCGCCAACGCTGAGAGTGTGAGTACCGCTTTCGTATTTCCTATGGCTGTTGTAGAAATCGTACCAGATGCTCTTTGGCAAGTAAACTTGAACACTAGTCGCTCCCTTGTCAGTTACAGGATGGACGAGCAAAGCATCGCCCACAAGATAAGAATCTTGAATGGCGAAGGTATTAGGATCGCCGGGATATTCTAGCCAGAGTGGTCTCATTGGTGGCATGCCGTTCTGCTCGTTTTCGTAGAACAAAGTGTACCAGAATGGGAGCAAAGCATAACGTTTCCTAATGGCGGCACGGAACAGTGTAGTGTACCGATCTCCGAACGTCCAAGGTTCCCTCCGTTTTGTTTCTAGATGAGCGTGGTTCCTCATAAAAGGTTGGAATGCGGCTGCTTGATACCACCTCAGCATAAGTTCTGCTTCCGGATTGTGGAAAAACCCTCCAATGTCAGCGCCACAGTGAGTGAAGCCAGCAATGGCAGCGGATAAGCACATTGGAATGGACATTTTGAGGTGACCCCACTCTGCCATGTTATCTCCAGTCCATATCGCAGCGTACTTTTGGGCTCCGACGAAATGAGAACGAGTGAGAATGAACGGACGAAGTTTGTTTTCAGATCGTTGAAGGAGTCCCTTGAAGGTGGAGTAAATATGCATTAATCCGTACATGTTGTGTACGTGTCTATGCTCCCAGTTGCCGTAATGTATCAAGTCCTTCGGCATCGTCACTTCAGGCCCATTGAATACTGATGGTTCGTTCATGTCATTCCAGATATAGGTGTCTAAAGTCTGTGCGAATTTTCCATCCAAGGAGTGCAAACTAGCCCAGTAGTCTTGCACTTTGGGGTTAAAGAAATCTAAGTAAGAAGAGCTCCCCGGCCAACACCAACCTTCGTAAACTTTCCCGTTCTTATCATGCACATAGAGGTCCATGGAAGTGGCTTCGTCGTGAAGAAAATAGCCCTGTTCACGCTTAATATGAGGGTCCAGGATAGTAACCAGCTTGCGTCCTTTGGAACTCAAGTTGTGCATCATTTCAATCGGGTTACGGAATTTGTGCGAGTCCCAGGTAAAGTACCTATCAGGACCATGGAATACTATAGAACCTCTCTAATTTTAAAATTTTCATCAAAATTCTTGTCTGCTTCCTTACTTCTTGCCATCAGTGTACTCAATATCCAGCCATATGGAGTCATAGGGAATATCATATTTATCAAAGTTAGCGTCAACGGTCAATACATCGTCCTCATCGTTGTAATTCCATCGACACTGGTGTGAAGCAATAGACCACATTTGGGGCAATGGCGTTGCCCCTGTAGTTTTTGCATACTGTCTTATCACATCCTTAGGGTTCGGCCCCATGAAGAAGAATGTGTCGATGATGCCAGACTCACTCATAAACCTGGTTTTGCCCTCCTTGCTCTCCTCAGAACCTAGACCAAACCAACAAGTTTCCAATCTTCATATATAACCCCTCCCGCCAACATATTTAAATTGCTAATTTATCATTGTGTCAGGCTGTAAAACGTAGAATCTCAAAAAGA
Organism: Lepidocyrtinus dapeste; assembly: GCA_036850885.1. Lineage (NCBI taxonomy): Eukaryota > Metazoa > Arthropoda > Collembola > Entomobryomorpha > Entomobryidae > Lepidocyrtinus > Lepidocyrtinus dapeste. Next base: position 11,792 of record JAANSQ010000135.1, read on the forward strand.
TAAATAAAGTTTTTAAAATGCATAAATATAATAATGAATGTGTAAATTAGTTATGTACGAAAAAAACTAAAAATATCTTCCATCATCATCATCATCATCAAGACTCTCTGATTTCGAGCATGTTATGATGACATCACAAAGTCCCACTAAGCCGGGTGCGATATTCTTGCTGACCGTTAGACACAAGCTAGCAACAGAGTTCTTGGTATAGACTATCATCTCTACAAATAGAAAAAAAAGACCGAATCCAACCCATGTGCTTAGCAGCGCAAATAAATTAATACGTAACCAAAACCCAGAACAATGCAATGACCAAAATAGCAAAATCATGGAAAAACAAAGAAAGCAAGATATGCTAGTATATAAATTAATCACCACCATTAAAAACCCACCCAATCTAATAAACCGTTAGTTTCCCCAAATATTAAACCTCTACATTTACAAGCAGCAGCAACATACTTTTTGCAAAATAATTACTAAACAAATTAAATATAATACAAACTAATCAATCAATCAATTCATTCCTACATCCTAAAGACAGAACCTCAAGCTGGGTACTGAGCTTTGCTACAGGTTAGAGGTTGCAGCAGATAGGATAGAAACTGCTGAATAATATTGATTGCTCATCAAAATATTCATCTTTACACACCTACATACTCACCTACTTACACACGCACTGGTACTTCTGTAGTAAGGAGACTAAGCATTCAAGAAAAATTATTACCTCCGACGAGATTCACAATGGAGTCTACAAGACCACCTTGGGAAACAGCAACGTCCACCCAGGTTTCAGCAGCGTTCAGCCATAGAACTCCAACGGTACGCTCAGGACTAAAATGTTCACATTTTATGTTTTTAATTAAACAGCTAATACTTACACTGATTGTAAGTTCTTTAATAGTAATTAGTTTAGATACCTGTGAGCAATTATGTAAGGTATGGCTCCATACAAAGACATGTAGTTATCAAGCTCATATTCAAATACATCCAAGTTGTACAAACGGACAGGATCACCATTTCTAAAATAAATTCATTTAATTTAATTAAAAACTTCAAAACCTACACAATATATGTAGATTTCTTTAGGTATGTGGGATTACGTCGTATCCTTAAGAAGTAAAGAGTTGGCGTGTTCTGGCAGTCCATAGAGAGTTTGGGTCAAAGGGAAATCAATATCACAACCGATAGACTCCGGTCCCCTAGGCTTACTGTCAGTATTTCCCCCGAAAGATTCCTCCCACATGGACGGCTCTGGTTGGACTTCAGAGTTTTCCCCTTCTTGGGGTTCGTCATTCCTGACAAAAAGAGAAAGAGTAAATGAAGTCTTGGAACGTTATAACACAAATAAATAACGTACATCTCAAATAAAATTTAAGTTACACTTACACGTCAGGTTTGTTTCTCAACTGTTCGAATTTCAAAGTACTTCGGCCATTAAATACAGCAACCTTTTTGCCCTTTTGAATAAAATCGATCCTGAGAGGGTTTGCGAATATTTGGGCGGCAGAGTCACCCAAAGTCAACGTCCAAGAATCGGTTGCTTTCTCCACTTTCACACTAAAAACGTTATTAAGGAAAAAAATTACCAACTGTTGCAACTTAAACCATCCGAATAGGTAACTGTATAAATGATAACTTAGCCTTACGAGGCAGTCTTTAGATCGTTAAGAACTACATCTTGAGGGACTTCAAACCTGGGGTGGAGAGGTGATCTCTCATTCATCTTAACCCTGAATATTTCATCCTCGTAAGCAATGACTTCAAGGACGAACTGATGACCTCCGTTTGGATTAACAACACCTAAGGTGACCTTATCTGATGAAACCTGCCCATTGGCTAGGTCAACTTGGTAATTAGAATATCCATCTTTGGCAGCTCGCTGGCGCCTTAAGAAGTAAAAATTTTAAACCCCGATCCACGTTAAAATGCTATTTAACTTTGTAAAAAAAAATTTAATTTTCTTTAGCTCACTTGCAAAATCCAGACTGGTCGCAGGTTTTAAACTTACTCCGGTCAACGGTATCACAAAAATTAAATAGGAGGCATATAACCACTGCCTGAGGCAACGAGATCCATTTCAGACATCTTAAACGCTTTGTACTTAATTTACTCATCCTAAAATTTTAAAGATATAAAATAGGAAGTTTGTTAATTTTCTTATTTGTATTAAATCAAAATTATTTTATTCCTTACTTTGCTGCATAAAGCAGACCTTGATGGGTCCTCGATGTTTAGATAGTCCTCGGTAATCTAAGGAAAATAAAACGTTCAGTAAAGAACTGCATTTATTTTCCTTCTGCTCAGACGCAAAAATGGCGAAAATATTTGTTCCTGGTATTTTCAAAACATTTACATAATTTGAAAAATTAGATAATAACTATTGACAAAAAATCGATTAAACTAATCGATACTCTTCCTTCACAATTGGGTTTTCACACCTGATATACGGACTAATAGCTACCAATTGACTAACATTTACGCAACCTGTCTACTTTTGACGAAACATATTTTCAAGGTGAAAGTCGTGTCGTGTACGTCATTTCCTCCTAAAACCTCTTTCAACTTACCCACGTATCCTGAAACCTGAAAAGCTAAGTACGTTCTCGACAATGCTTTTCCTAATGACCTTTATTAAAACGGCTGGAACATTAATGACAACTAGGGAGAAACAAAATTATATTTCGTGAGTGCTTAGGTATCTACAGGTTGAAATCCTACACATCAAAAATTCAAAAGACACTTTTATCAGATGGAGAAAACACTTTTTATTTTAAGTTGGATAATAGGATCTACCTTTTTTTAGTTGTTTGCCTTGAATTTTGGATTCAAAAATTTTCAATTTTTCAGGAAAATGAACACTCCAACTCAATTTCACTACTTTCTGCCAAATTTCACTTCATTTCTCGTTCCCTTTTCGCTTTTGTGGCTCTTGCTCAATCTACTTCACTTCAGGTTCACACTCACAGCCGGCAGGGTAGCCCTTGAGTTTTTCACATCACACGTATATCAACAACACTAATACCTGTAATGTTAAATCAGCAAAGCAGTTTCCACAAACTAAGCTAAAACCGAGAGATAGAGTGAACGAGTTAGTTATTGGTTGGCTTTGGTCGTCTCAAGATTATGATATCGTCCGGTCACCTCTATCCTTTGTGTGGGAATTTTTCTAGGATCTCTGGGAAAATTTAAAGCTATAAATTGTTATGTCCCTCGTTCTCTACCTGATGTTCTTGATGAGATTAAAGTTTGACTAGGATTGTAAAACGTTAAAACCTTTAATTAACTTATGTATTTGTGGAATGCATGTGCATGTACATAGCAGCATTTAAGTACTTATATTGATATGTCTAAAGCCTAAAATTGTAAGGACATGTGTCTTTATGGTACTTGACAAAGGAAAAAAGGTGACGCGTTCTGAAAATGCATGAATTAATCCAAAAATTTTACAAGCCATGTCTAATTTGCCTAAATGAGCTAGGCAATTCGAAACTTTAGCGGAGGGTTTTGAGCACTTAGCTCTTCCTCTCTTGTAAAAATTGAACTCGGTGATATAAACTTTTCCCCTCCTGCTTTTAGAATTTTACTTCCTCAATAGAAACACAGGATTTACATGGAAGGATAGGCCCACATGTGACTTACAAAGAAGTTTTGTCGCAAAACATTTGACCACATCATATCGCATCGGCTTCCTGTTTCCAAGTTTCCAAGTGTGGTGTGATATGTGCTGTATGTGGAGATTTTTAATTTAGGTTCGGTCCTAGAAAAGGAAAATTAAGTCGCAATCAAAAGAAGCAGATAATGTGTGCCTTTGTAATTTTTTACCTACTGTAAAAAGCATGGACCGGATAGATTGAAGGAATACTAAAAGCTCAACTTCTCGGGTGAAAGTTTGCCTAGAAAATAGAAAATCATAAAAAACCTAAATTTGGTTCGCACAGTTTACCGCTTGTAGTTGCACTGTTTGATCGAAATTCTTGGACCGGAAGACAAATTTCGGATTTCTGGCTGAGTAAGGAGCATTTTTGTGGTCTTGAACAAAGTTTGATGACAAAATCGATTGCCTGTGCTTGAAAAGGCATTTGAGAAAAGGACAGCAATCCAATCGCTTGAATACCCCACTTTCACGATCAGCCAAACGTTAAAGGTGAGTGAAATATATTTATTCGTGTAGTTTTTTTCACAAGTTGATAATTTTGATCTTCGCAGTATACTAGATGAGCATATCCTGTCGACCTATGGAACTACAAAAGTTCGCAATATCTTAATCCCTTGTCCACAATAAAATAAAATTTTAGATTAATCGACTTCCGAGTGAATTCTTCGTGATATGATTTCTACTGCAATATTTCTTCATAGGATTTTGTTTCTTTACAGAGAGGATCAATCAACTGAGGATAAAATGAGTGCACCGAATTTGCAGCAGCCTGTAAAAGCGACTCCACAACCTCCTCCTGTAAGGACTTCAAATGCAAATGGAGAGGAGAATAACCAAAAGAGTGTAGAGAAGAGCCTCCAGAAGGAGAACAAACGACTCAGGGTAAGTATGACGAAGAGGTAGAGGAGGTTCATTCATAGGTGGTTTTAGGTCGTTAATAATTTCTCCTGTTACTTTTGTGAAGAGCGACATTAAGCAAATGGAAGTTAAAGTGAAGACGATACAGGGTGAACTGAAAAAATCTAACCAGGTCAAAGACCGTCTAGAGGCCTTATGTCGAGAATTACAAAAGCAAAATCGTTTTATTAAGGTAACAAAATGTTTTTGTAAATTGCAATAAATCTTATTTACTCGCGGTTAACGGGTCATTTGATCTAAAAGTGTGTTCCAATGGCTTTATAGGCTGAAAGCACTGCCAAAATTACTGAAGCCAACGAGAAAGGGAAGGAGCTCGCGCAAGAGGTCCAGAGTAACATGGGTTTCATTAAAAATATTAATGAGAACCTTGCTTCGATCACGTCAGAAACTATGCAGGTTAGTCAATTGGTTATGTTATGTTTTTGCATTTAATATTTTAATATTGAAAGCCTTCATTGATTTGTTTTTTTAATTTCTTTGCTTTGTTTAATTAAAGGTGCGGAAGGAGAATGAAGAGCTCGCAAAGAAAATTTCTACACTGAAAGCGCATTATGAAGAAAGAGAGCAAGTAATGAAAACGGTTATTGACGAAACGTCTTCCGCACTTCAACAAGCTCGTCTGGAGTTGGGAGAACTCAAACTGAAAAATGCTCAAGAACGCGAAAAGCTCTTAGGAGAGATGCAGCAGTTGTCTCAAGCTCTCATCCAAAGTCGAGAGCAAATGAAGGAGGCAAAGGAAACTGAAATCAGTCTTCGACTCTTGCTTCAAAACTACGATGAAAAGTTTAACGGCCTACAGACAGCTTTAAAAGACACAAATGGTGCCTATGAAGAATTCAAGTCCGAAATGACAAGGGTGAGTGGAAATTTCGTTTAGTTGTGCTTTCGTTGTTTGTGTGAATCAGAGTTAAAATGTAATTGGTATCTTATTTTCTTAAGGTAAATCAACGAACTAAAGATTTGGAGAAAGAAACGAAAAAATGGCAAGCGAGATGGGAGGAAAGCACCATTGCGCTGAAGCTTATGAAAGAAAACCATAACAAGCTTCAAGGGGAGTTGGCAAGTTCGGAACAAAGTTTAGAAAAAATGAAATCTCTTTGTAGGGCGCTACAGCTGGAGCGAAAAGATCTGCTGGAGGAGCTAAAACGCAAAGCTGCAGGCAAATCTAAGGAATTGTTGGAGGAAGTAAAACGGGCAGCAGGACAGTCTCAAGAGCTGCTAGATGAAGTTACACGAAGAATTGAGGAGAAAACTGAACAAGCAAAGGCCGAGTCTGAAGCAATACTACCATCAACGCCAGTTGCTCCGACTCCGACTTTTTCTGAGCCACCCATAGCGGATGCACTTGATTCATCTCCTCCAACCGTGCATGATCCAACACCTCCAGAAAAACCCGTTTCAAGCGTTGTCTCGGAGACTAGCGATCCGTCGATCCCAACGACTCCCTCTCCTACAGAGCTAGTTGCTAGTGAACCATCGCATACCCCAGCTCCGTCGGCAGTAGCAACAGAGTGTCCATCTGCTGTTGGCTCATTGGTTCCCAGTGAAGAAGAGAAACCATCAGTTGAATCTCAATCAAAACCACGTGAAGAAGAGAAAGCATCAGTTGAACCTCAATCAAAATCAAGTGAAGAAGAGAAACCAACAGTGGAACCTCAATCAAATCCAAGTGAAGAAGAGAAACCATCAGTTGAACCTCAATCAAAACCAAATGCGCAGAAAAATGAGCCTACTCCCGCACCCACCCTTAAACCTAATAAGCCTACCCCCGAGAAGAAGGAATCTGGCAATTCACCTTCCAAAGCGTCTGGGAAGGGGAAGAAGAAGGGAAAAAAGTAGGTCGGATTTAAGCATAATTGATAGTCCCACTTAATCAGAATCAGAATACCACATCAGTATAAATATAACTTGTACGGCATCTTCCATCTCAGGTATTTCGAGTGCAGTCCAAACATTTTACCATTACTGGCATTTAGTGAACTAACTTTGAGAGTAATGTTACTAGTGAAAATGAGAGGCACCGATCTATCTCATGTTTGTTTATCCAACTATACTCACGTTAATCTAAGGAGAGTGGCCTTCAATCTGTAGACTTTAGTTATCATCGTATTCGATTCTGATTTACAAACAAGTTATTCATCGAGGATTTAAGGAGTATTTACTATTTAAGATATATTTATTGCAATTCAGGATCAATTAGAATGTTCTCACTGAAACATTGATAACACGTAATTAACTTTTTAACCTACTAATATATGATACAAACTGAGGAAAATGTTAAATGTGCTGCACATCTAATTAATCTATTGTCTTAGCTTGTTTAATTTTTAATGGATTCACAAGTGCGTTAGTATAGTATAAATAACAATTTTAACAACTGATTTTATTAATTTGACCGAGCATTTTGAAGTAAAATATCATACGCTATATCGACTCACGCATCAACTAAAATTGTAATTTAGGGTTAAATAGACAAGTGTCAAACCAGCCATATAGAAATCAATGCAAGCCTTTATTTATTGACAGAAATGCTATATTACATCTAGTCAAATTTGCATACCTCATCTGCCAGATACACATTTAACCGTAGGTACTTTTTATGTACTTAATTCGAATCTTAACTCAGGTTTATCCACCCTTTCATTTTAACAACTGTCATTTACAATTCTTTATATATAATTTTAGAAGGTGCTCACGTACTCACAGTGACAACTATGAGATCTAATTAAACTTTTATTTATAGTCAAAAATTTTCTTAAGTAATTAGAACGCGTATGCCATGAAATGTAAAAAATCAGTTTGAGACTTGACTACGACTCGTATTTACTCTTTACTCATGTGAAATGATTATGATCAATATGTAACCTGTCTAAATAACCCAACTGGATATTACTGTCAGAAATACTGTTAGACAGTGCAGCTAAGCAATATTTAAATTGAATGTTTTACTTGATCCAAAATTTGAAATTAATAAAAGAATTACATAACCATTTTGCCTAAATTCCATATAAATACCATCACTACATTTTTAACTTACTAAATTAGCTGTGGAAATTTTTATTGTCATTCATGGATCATTTATCGCATCACATGGTATACACTAAGTTTCAAATAAACTATAATTCGGATAGTAGTCTCTTAAATACATAATAGCATCAATTCGATTGTTTCTCTATCTACGCCAAAATTAGTTCAACAATTTCCACGAGTTCATTTTTCATTTTTCTCCGAACATTCAGAACGGAATAAAATTGTTACTTGAGTGAGTCATTTTGTGGAGTGGTTTCACTGGACTGGTTTCTCCAACATTCAGAATTTGAAAAGTTTTAAATAAATGTCCTATGTACTATTTATTGCATTTATGCGTAGCGACAGAGAGAATTGATTTTGCGTCAACGCGTCTTGCAACACTTAAATCTTCTTCTTCTTTTCCTCTTTTGGCCGAAAGTGCCGAGAAAGCGCGAGCACAAAACTGATTTTTATGTAGATGTAGGTTATGTTTCACGAAAAGAAAGTAATGCTTTTGATTTTCCTTTTTCCTGTAGATGCTTGTAGACTTTGGTATTTTGTAGGTATTGCGTGAGGTCTAATGATGATCAGAATAAATCTGAACTGCCGTAAAACTCATTTTGAGTAGCACAATGACCCACTTTTGACTTTTCCACTAGGTATATTCAGCATAAGTAAACTTGGGGAATATTTACACCCAAGAAAATAACTAAAGCGTGTTTTTCATTGCGGGAATTGATTTTTTTCGTAAAAGCCAAGATCTAGAATCTTCATTCAATCCAACAACGAGCAAAGTCTAAATAGTACACAGTTGAAGTAGAAGTAGAAGGAAGATTTTTAAATGATATTTAAGCTGACACAATAATTATTTCTGTGCAGTGAATTCATCTAATTTTATTTCCATTTTGTGAAGTGAAAAGCTAGAAAAAGCAATAAAACATGAGCTCTTCCTGTGGAAATACAATTCTTCTGGACTTTACCGTTGACCCTTCTTATTTAACTGATAAAGGTAAGACCGACACAAAAAGTGAGAAAATAATTAAATTAAACTGGTTCTTAATTCTTTGCACTTTTGAATTTTCAGGCTTCCAGAAACTTGAAAAGCAGGTCATCAACGGCCTGGAGAAGTATATGGGTGTCAATACCCTGGAGAAAATGCTTGGGAAAGTGATTTCACCGATTGGGGACAATCTATCCATCTTCAGTGGGCCTAAGCTTAGCGTAATCAACTTGCGAACTTATCCTAACGGCTTGGTCACCGTGAACATCGAATACTTCCAGGATGAAGGAACTAGCCCATTATTAAACCTAGAAGTATGTAGTAAACTCATTTCCATTTACGTTTTCATTGCTTTAAGGCTTCGAAATGAAAATCTCTAAATCAAACTTATCAGAAGATCAAGCCAGTTAACGTTTTCCAGATCAGGGGCATATTCTATTATCTGGTTTTGGAGAAATTTAAAACTTGCATTTATAAATAATATTTATGCCTGATGGATAATTTATTAAAAACATGAATTATTTTATTTGCTCTGCAAACTCTTGTGACGACGAACCATTCGCACGCGAACCCAATTAGCATATAAGAGACTTCGAACTAACCTATCTGGCGAGAAAGGATGTGGAGAGAGTGAAAACCCTACCACCAATTAGAAGAGGATTCCATATAGATAATTATAAAACAACAACAGGTCGGACCATATGTATATCATCATCAAATCATCTTACGTTCGTTCACTTGTTTTTTCTTTATCTTTTGTATTGTCTTCAGAAGATTAAATTACCAACGCAGATCAAAAATATAGCATAAGAGTTTCATCAGGAGAAATTTTATGATCCTTTTCCATTGATATTGATCTTCATAGTTTTTAGATTATCTTTGTATTTTTTAATAATTTCTACTGTATTTAAAGTTACGTTCGTACGAAATCGCAATCGTTTCATTAAAATATAACAACTCAATATTATATCTACCTTGCCCCAGTAGTCTAACAAATTTAACTTTACTATTTCCCCCTTAAAAAACAACCATCGTATGATCAAGTCTTTTTATTGCACTACTAATTCCAATTCATCTAATTTGAAGAAAAAATGCATCTACAAGTACAAACAGTATGCTGAAGTAGGGTTAGCAGTTTGCTCATAATTTTGAATAGAAGCAAGCAAACAATTTTTTACGGTTTTGAATATTGATCACCATCACATGAGGCGTAGATGTTATGTTAATGTACGTAGGATATTTTTTATACATGAGGGTCAATTCAAAGTATAGTCCGACACATTTAAGGTATATACAGCATCAAAATATAGAACTCATGCGCGGCAGTTTCAAATTTTGAAATTGGAGGTTCGTGATTCATTGGTGATTCCATAATTTTTTTTCAAGTTTTTTGAAAGCTGTTGACTTTGTGTAGATGGAATAGAATATTGAATGAACTTCGCCATGCGAAGCGGTTGTACTTATGTATCCGTCAAAGTTGACTGACCCGGTTTGATGAATTGAATGTACTAGTTATCTATTCTGTAATGATTTCTCTGTTTTATAGGCCAGTAGAGATCTAGAATTGACTTGGGGAACTTTGGGAAACAAATTGAAAAGCGTAACTCTGCCTGCAATTAGAAGAGGCACTCCATTCGATATTTACTTCCTAACTTCAGGTTGCATGAAAAACTTTTTTTCTAAATTTTACAAAACTAAAAGTAGACCATGTACTAATTTTTTTGTGAAATTAGCCAAATTAGGGCAATGTGAGAAATATTATTTGAGTTGTGATAAGTAAGCTTAAACTTGCTTTTAATGTCTTAATTATTCCCATCTTATTTAGAGTAAATAAGCCACTGAAATATTTTGGAGAATAAGATTGCACTGCATATCCAACCGCTTGCTAAATTCAGTTGCATCATTCATCAATTGCATGAAGAAATGATTGGTTTCGCTAGTATCTTACCGTAAATACTGTACACCAACCTGTCTTATCCAAATATGCCCTCCTCATCTCATGTCCTTTATCATGTGCTGGACTAAGGATTGGTTTTTAATTAAATATTCGATATTTGGTTTACATTTTAAACTTTTTCCAAAGTCAATTACTTTAATTAATGTGTGTGACGCGTAATTTTGCTGTACAATAAATGTTGATAACTGTTATTCCTCGTATGAAGTCGTGATCAATGATAATCGAACAATTACACCTTTTTAGATGAAAGAATAATGGAATATGACATCGACCAGGTGCTTTATGACAACAGGTCGTCTTTCCAGCATATCCAAATTTTACACTCGAACACGTTCGGAAATATGTTGGTCCTTGATGACTTGCAAAGTGAGCACAGATTACATAATCTAATCTTTATTTTAGTTACATGAATTCTCACTATAAATAAATGTAATCTCGTAGACTTGGCGGAATCTGACCTAATCTATACGGAGCATATAATGTGTCGAGGGAAAGAGGACTATACAAACAAAGAGATTTTGATTCTGGGTGGAGGTGACGGTGCCCTTCTGAATGAGCTAAGGAAGGAGAACCCAAAGCACGTCACTATGATTGAGATTGACGAGATGGTGATGCAAGTTTGCAAACTCTATTTGCGCTCGGCTTGTGGAGACACTTTGGATAATTACAAAGGCGAAAATTATGACGTAAGTAACTTTCCCTTCATAGTAGTACAAAATGTTAACTCAAATGTTGGATTTAATTATATTTCCTAACCAGACTTTGTTTTGCATATTAAGATTATTGTTGGAGATTGCATGGATTTCATGGAGAAATGCCGAAAGGAAGGAAAAATGTTTGATTACGTTATAGCGGACTTAACTGATATTCCGATCTCTCCTACGCCGCAGGTATCAAAGTGTTCTCATCAAATCACTAAGAAAGTCAGAGTCAGACAATGAATGCATTTCGATGTTAACCTATATAATATCTATTTTTAGGGTGAGTTATGGGATTTTGTCAAGAAAATACTCAACATGTCATTCTCGGTGCTCAAACCAAATGGAAAGTACTTCACTCATGGGAATGGCTCATCCTCGCCAAAGTCTTTACAAATGTTTGAAGACGTTCTGGATACTTTGGACATTCCCGTTTGCTTTACACGGACTCACGCCTTTGTCCCGTCGTTCCTTGAGGACTGGGTATTTTACCAAATTCGACGAAAGACAGTTTGTTGACACGAACCAGATGAAGTAGAAGTAGATAATGTGTTTCCATTAGACTTACGAATAAATACTGAGATGGAGTTGGAGTAGTTTTGTCGATATAATATTTTCTCTGAGGATGAGTTTTAAGGTTTGGGAACCTTGTGATTTTAATTAGTAGGTATAAAACCCGTGATTCCTTCCTTGATATTTGTGATTAACATTTTCTGTGACATTACATTCTGGTTTCGTCAGTTTCCTTTAATTTAATCATTCACATCCAAAATGACATTTCCCAAAAAATATTGAAAAATTGGTAGTCTAATTAACTTTATTCACATTTAGAACATTTGTTTATGTACTTCATTGCTTCAAACTTATTTAAGTACTACTACAATAGGTACCATGATTGATATGAATAGAAATGTATGAATTATTGTAAGTAAGACCAGAAGTATATTATTGGTACGCAATTTACTCGATAGCACAAATCAATTTAAACCCTTGCAATAAACTATCTAATACCATAATACGATTAATATCATTCAACTAATCATTGAATTGATTACGTTTTTCCAAAAATTGGAGTGATTATTTTGTGATTACTGTGATGTGATGTACGTACTACGTCAGATCTTTTTTTCCACACAAGTATCATAATGCCCCAAAATATGATTACTATTACTACAGTGTTTGCGTTATGTTATGAACGATTTGATTGATCATTTCAGCTTGGCGTTGGCACTCCGATAGAATCGTCTTCGATTTCAGCATCGATATATTCGTCTTCTTGATCCAAAGTATCCCCTTCCAAATCCAAAAATCCAGAATTGACAGAATCCCTCTGACCTGCTGTCTCATTCAACATTTTCAGCTTCCACTGTAAATTATCAAGGTTTATTATAGAATATGTATGTTCGAATTGAACAAAAAATTTTGAATTCTTACGTCTGGAAACATTCGCTGGACACCTTCTGTCAAAGTGCAAGTAATCCTAGTTCTATCTTCAGCGAGAACAACTTTTCCATGTCTTTCTTCCAGATATTCCAAATGCTTTTTTATTTCCTATAAACCAATCAGAAGGTAATATAGCTTAAATCAAGTTATTTTAGCTGCATAAAACTAGCTGGTCACCTTGCAAGCGCCTTTCCATCCTTGGAGTTGGGCACTTAATTTCTTTGTTTTAGGAGGAGGTTCTGAACAGTAAATTAAACACTGTTTTAATGGTAGCTCCTCTTGAGTGTGTCCACCAAAGAAGTGCACAATAGCTAACTTCTTTCCATGGTCGATTCCCATCACTTTCACCGGCCAGTAAGCCAAGTCATCCAGTTTAGCCCAGCCTAGAAGGTGCGGACGCTAATAAATAAACCCAAAAAATTTCTAGTCACAAGTTACTGAATGGCTTCCTACTCTAAGAACTTTTAAAAATGAATACTTACCGAACACGCAAATACAAACCAATTGTCCATTTTGCCTACATTTTGCTTACGGACGTAGCATTCGTGGCATAAATCAATCTCCAGCATTTCGGAAGCAATGTAATTCATGAACCTTTCCGCAGCATTCATTTCGTCAGACCTTCCTGGATATTATAAATACTTATCGGTTATCATAATCAATCATATTATATTAAAATTTATTTTGAAAACTTATTCCGTTTACTTCCTGCTGTGACTGCAATATTATGTCGAATCCACTTCGCCTCCCCATAAAATCCTTCTAAACTTTTGTACTCTTCTCTCTCGACGTGTCTTTCAAGTGTAGCCACGTCCATAAATTTCACAACAACGGCCCTTGACCTCGTGTTCGAACGGGGTTTCGGGATCTCATAGTAATTTCTATGCTACGTCGTAAATTAGAAGCCTCAAATGATGTTATTATGCGATACGAATAAATTAAAAGGGTTATTTAGCATACCCAATGCTCGTCATGTTTCAGATTGTAAATGACATGACGCAAAATGCTCCTCAACTGTGTCGGTGTCACTTTTTTCATATTATTCAAAACCCTATTATAAATTTAATTAGAAAGCTACCAAGTGGATTCTTCAGAGTAGGACAAAATTAAATCTTTATATAATTAAATCTTGGGTTAGCTAACGTTTCTGCAGCCACTACACATTCCGGACACATGGCCATGGAAGAAGGGTCCATTGAATCCGGATCAAATGTAGGCTCGGGGTAATTAGGCATTTCAAATACACAGCGTCGGTGATAAGTCCTAAGACACCGTTTACAAGAGTACATGGCGTCCTCCAAGTGACAGCACCAACAGTACATATCAGCAAACGGGCGAAGTGTCATTTTTGATATTTAAAACGTGTAAGCAACTTAAAAACGAGAGACTTGAGCCTTGAGCCAGAGCTGGTCACCAATTCCAGCTCCTCCTTACTTCGTCAGCTTTAGTGCAGTTCTTATTCAGAAAAAGATAATCTAGTATGCTTCAATCTAGGAAGAGTTATTACGAATGTAACGTTGACAGTTGTACAAATATTGAGCACGACCCAGGTCAATGATAGTGAATAATGATGTTTGCTTCAACACGATAACATTTTGGTTTTAATTGTTTATTTATTTTGTTGAATAACGCAAAGTGAATTTAAGCGTTTATGATTAGTTGACTAAACGTAAAGATCAGAAAGGTTAAGGTAATTATTAAGTGAGTGTTGTGTTATACAAAAAAGTTTGAAATGCAGAATGAAAGGGTAACAATATCTTATTGACCCCTGCTATTATTGAAAGTAATACAGAAAATTGTCACTGGGTCTAATTCTTTCAGCCACCTTACCACATCAGACAAAAAACCGTTTCATGAAAAATTACATCAAAAACCAAAACAGCAAAGTAAATGTAATCAAATTGGATTAAATTGCATAGTATGTTTAACGCACAGTGTTGACAATATCATCAATTTTCAAAATAGCAGCAACAAACTCGGTGGCCAAGTTAATGGCGGAAATGGTGACGAGGCTTGGTTGCACGACGTTATCGTCCATAATATTGGCGATTGCTCCCTTCTTTATATTCAGTCCGGCACTTCTGTTACCATCTGCATGGAGTTTCCTAAGTTGCGTAACTGTATTAATTGCTGGCATACCGGCATTTTCAGCCAGAGTCATTGGAATGACCTCGAGGGCTTCAGCAAACGCCTTGTAGCAGTAAGCGTCTACACCAGTCAACTCCAAAGCCTTCTGGTATAAACGGACGGACAGTTCAATTTCTGGAGCACCTCCTCCAGCAATCACGCCCCTTTCCTTGACCAAGCATCTTACGACGCAGAGCGCATCATGAAGAGATCGTTCTGCCTCATGTAATACAAGTTTGTTGGAGCCTCGCACAAGGATGGATACAGTCCTTCCTGGGTTTGTGATTCCATTGATTTTAACAAGCTTGGTTCCACTTGCGGTGAATTCCTCAACGAGTTCAGCCGTTGCGAGGTTCTCAGCAGTAAAGTGATCAAGGGAGGCGATGGGTCGACATCCAAGGCTCTTGCAAACAAATTCGATGTCTTCACGTTCAATGTCTCTGATAGTGAGGATTTTCAGCTTGTCTAGGAAATGCTGGGAAAGGTCATTCAATGCGTCTCTGGAAATTAAGAAAATATTGGTAAGCTTTCCAAGTTAAAAAAAGCATTAATTATTATTATCTTAAGCTATTTAAATAAATACCTCAAGATAGACTTCTGGATAAGCAAAACATTGCATCCCGAAGCTTTAATCTTCTTGACGATGTTAAGAATGTAGTTTCTTTCCTCCTTGAGGACACGGTCCATTTGAGTGTAGTCGTTGATGATGATATTCATGTCCATATCTGTCTTGGGAGGGGAGATGCAGAACTGGATAAGACCAATCTTTGCCTTTTCGATTTTCTTGGGTCCAGCACACACCTTCTGGCTCAGAAGTAGTCCTTCCGCCAACTCTGTATCTTCAATAGTGCCTCCAAGTACTGTATGAACTTTAATATCTTGCAAGTCGACATTTTTGTCGGAGGCGGTATCAATCACACGAAATACTGCTTCTTGTGCGATAGGAGCCAAAAGGCTGGACTGTTGTGACACCACTTTAGAGTTCAAACTAGTTGAGGCGCACTTTTGAACCATAGGGATGTCATTAATATCCAGAGGTGTGGCTAATTCATCACGTACCATACTAACACAGGCAGCACCGGCGGACCTAAATCCTTCAGCTATTTGCGTAGGGTGAATTCCTTTTTGCAACAGTTTCTCTGCAGCCTCCAAAAGAGATCCGGCAAGTACCACAACGGAAGTTGTTCCATCTCCAGCTTCGGTATCTTGGGCTTTTGACAACTCTACAAGCATCTTAGCCGAAGGGTGGGTAACGTTCATTTGCTTCAAAATTGTGGCACCATCGTTCGTTATCGTTACATCACCTTTGCCATCCTGAATCATCTTATCCATACCACGAGGCCCCAAACTGGTTCGTATAGCGTCTGCAACTGCCTTTGCAGCAACCATGTTACTGGACCTAATTTCTATTGGCTTCTTTCTATCCTGGAATACTTTATTTGCGGAGTCACCTCCTCCAGCTTTGAATGCTGGAGTTGAGGAAGCTGGTGCATTAGGTGTGCCTGCTGGAGCCATGATATTTTTCTACAGGAAACGCAATTATTATTACTTATTACTTGCCCATCGATAATTTTGTGAACTTAAACTACGTAAAATACTTCAATTCCATTTAAAACTCATATCGCATTATAATTTTAAAATGCCTCACCTGCCAACACTAAAGGGTTAAGTAGTCAAACTAATCGGATTAGGCTTTATTAACTACAATTACGTAAATTATCCAGTGAGAAACAACTCTTTGCAAGAATAGAACTTGATCAACAAAGTGAATCATTCATCAAAAAACCCCTTTCTCACATGATAAATACATGGATAGGTTGCATTCTGCAATACAGCAATTCATTTCATGCCTCGGCATTTTTACAGTTGGCGCTTAGCATTTTGGGGGAATCATGAGAAGTATAATATGACGCTTTGATATATTAAAGCTTTGTTCACATTTTTATCCTCGACTAAACCTCAGGAAAGCTTTACTATTCTCGGTAATTTAATGTCAAAATCTAAATAATGGTAAAAGTTTGAGTGATTATATTAAATGAAATAGTCCCAACAGAAAAAAAGTACTTCGGACATTATGTAATATGCAAGGAAGTTAATTAAGAATCAGTGGTCGGATTTTAATACTTGAGGAGGATAACATAATATCCTTTATTACGACATTAAAAAACATACATATTTTGCGCTAAATTAAAGCCAACGCAATTTTAAAGTTGTACAATAAAAAACATACATACTTGCAAAACAATTTTAAACAAACTGTTGTTTTTTTAGAGGGGATAACTTTGGTGTTTGGTAAATTGTATAACTCCTAACACACCCCAAAGAAAACTGATACAAACTACAAACATTTACCTACGCAGATTGACATTAACATTTCACTCCAATCTTCATTTCATACCTAAAGCAGTCCAATACAAGCGATAAGAATGCAGTTAAAAAATATCTCGACAGATTCAATAAACAATCGCACGTTCTCGAATAAATATTTTAACTTTCTTTGCGCTTTCTAACCCTATTTACATACATCACTCATCACATTTCATTTCGTTTTAGACACTGTCCATTCCTAATTCTTTTGATCACAGACGTTGCCTTACAGTTTACAGCACACATTAAATTAGTACATAATAGACTGCTAAACAGCACTTTTGGCCATTCCATATTCAACAAATGATAATACAGGATATACTTATTAGAGGAACTGATTTAATCCCAAAAGGGATAAAGTAAGACTTTAAAGTTTACATCGCGCAAAGATTCGAATCGCGAAAGAAATACAGAACGACTTTAACTTGACGGAGATCCTAAAAGGCTTAAATTGTAGTAGCCTTGCACGCTTTTACTCTTTCCGTTTCCTGTTGACGGCTTCCGCTGCCTTTTGCTGTTTCTCCAATACTGCACAATAAAAAATTGTAAAATTTAAAATAATTAGCATAATTCCCGTTAAAAATGTTTTATTCTTAGGTAATCGTAATAAAAATGGCCTTCATTTTATTTTACCATCCTCGTAATCGTAAAAGAGTTCTTCTCCAGCTTCAATGAAACGTTTAGCGTAAATTCCAATTCGATGGTCTCCATTCACTAGCATACGCTTAACTTCACAGTTGGGATTCTTCGAAGAGTTGACAAATCTTGCTTTGTTTCCTTTTCGGGTCGCATCCACCACGAAATCTGGAGAATTTGAAATAAACATATTTGACTATACTGCATCATCTTTGTTTTTCACGGATGAGGTGGTTAGTTCACTTACGGTCATTTAATTCGAAAAGGAATGTATGCTGGATCTTATCGTAAACGTGACCCCGACGTTCTGACTCATCATATGAGATCAATTCGCCCCGGTATTCTGCGATGAATTCGCCCTTTTGAGCGTCGTTCTTTATGTAAATTCCCCAACCGCTTATATCCGACTTCCCCATGAGGAGGTGTTTATCTATAGAGCGTAAATTGATAAGCGTACATAAATGATTATATGTAAACTTCTTTTTTGCGAGTCAAAAAATACTTACGCAATTTTCTTTGAATGTTGACATTATGACAGCTTATTTTTTCCAGATCTACCTCATTGGCCCCGCACCCCAAACAAAGGTCAGGGTCACATTCCCTCGCAGCGGCGAAGCAAATGCAGCGTTTGCTGTCACAGGTGGATAAGCATTTGCATCCTGGAAATCGATAGGGACCTGCAGAGACATTGATTTTACTTAATTATAACAAGATTGTCTGTAGAATTTAACGGAATTTCAGTGTTATCCAACCTAAATATTCTTACATGTTAAAGCGCAAGTACAAAATTTTTCACAGGAAGTGTTATTAATTCTGCAGGTGCAAGATGCGTCGCACTCCTCTCCATTTTCGTGTAGACATGGCATGTATCTAATAGGCAAGATTCCTCCAACAGACTTTATCCCTCCTTCTTTCTCTTCGGTTTTCTTTACCTTGTTTATCCAGCGTCTAGTGACATTCTTTTTGTTACTGGAATTCGCTGAAGACTTCTTGCGATGCTTGGCTTTTGACCGGGGAACTATATCCCGGGGACATGACTCTTCTCTTGGAACGTTTTCAAGATCATTGTATTCCTTGACCTTGTCAAGAAAAGAATTAATAAAATATGAATTGATTAGATAGGATCTTATTTTAAACTTAAATATAGTCGAATGTCATATTTATTTACCTGTACGCAAGATTTGTTCCTCATAAGATACGCAATGAAGCAAAAGTTGGAGGGGAAAGATTCGATAAAGCATACAAATAGAGAGCGATCACCAGGTGTCCATTCGGCTAAAATTTCCTCAGCGTTTCGTTTCGTTATGATTTGCTTTTGCCAGCAATCCTGATACTCACAAGCAAAGTTAAAAGCGTTCGCACCCCCAGCGCTGGAGGAATTAGCGGATGTGGCTGGAGTCATTTGGCGATTCCGTTTATAATGTTTTGCGTCAACCTGGTCATCTCCAGCTGAAACCAAAACCAAACCCATTTCTTTTTTGTCGTAATGTCTAAATGATAATCTTATTGGATTTAAAAGACTTACTGTGTCGTTTGCAGTCGTAGGTAAAGCACCGCCTACAAAATAAAAACTGATAAGCGTGCATAGTAGCTTCTTTTGGCAGGTACTTGGCATATGGTCCCTCCACATTTGGTATCGAATAAGATTCCCGTTTCTGCTGTTCCATCCCGTTTGGCAGTATTCGTAGTGGTGGGGCATTCCGAGACTTCTCTGCATTTTCATACTTTTCTCTAACTTCACTAGGACTACCAATCCCCTTAAATGTGGTCGAGAGAACGGTAAAAATATGCTCTGAAGGTTTATTAGGTTCAGAAGAACCAGCAGGAACAAGATCCGGCCCCCTTTCCTCCAATACATCCATCAGAGAAGGAACACCCTCTTCACATGGGCTACTCGTGAGGACACTCTCTGACACAACATTTTGATCATTTCCTTCAACAACTTCAACTTTCTGTAAGTCAGGAGGAGTATCAATGGCACTAGTTGACGCGGAATCTTCTTTCTTTTCTACAAAAAGCTCCGGCATATCTACATCCAGAGGTTCGCTAATTACTTCTAGTTCATTTGGCTCTACCGTGAGTGGCTCAGATTTTATTGGACTATCAGCCTGAGTGAATAGCTTTGCGGCAACATCAGAAAATGTGGTTTTCTTAGGAGATACTTCGTTTTCCACAGTTTGCACTGGCACTTTCTTGTCTTCTTCAAGGAGATCAGTTTGTACGGTGGTTGGTTCTTCTTTAACTTCTTTGAAAACCCCGGGCACATCCGCCTCGATTTTAATCATGGTCTGTACTAACATGTAGAGAACTTCATCTGGCATTTTCCTGAAACTTGAAGAGTCCTTATCCTCATGCACTTTGCCTTCGTAGAGGGTAACCATCTCATCGATAAAGTTGGAGTCTTTGTCTATGAATTCATCTCCAAGAAAGGGTATGTTCGTGAGGAACTTTCCGTCATCCTCGTGCATGTTATGCGGTATGGCTGTCCAGTCAAGAACTGGTGGGATTTGACTTACATTCCCTATAGTTGTCGCTGGAACTCTTTGGTCCTGTTTACTCCCAGAGTTACCCTGCTTATTCGAGGAAGTTATGGCATCCGACATGACAGAAACTTTAATTCTCTCCGCTGTACTTAATTTATTAAACGCGGCGTTCCTCGTAGCTTCCAAAATATCATTGGAGGTGATTTGGTTTGCGTCGAGCATGGGTATCATTGATGACACAGCTTTGACCGACTGGAAACGGTCATGTTGCTTAGTCTGAGTGCTCACGAGCTTCCAGTTGTCATCCCAAGACTGGTTTATACTCTCCCTCAAAGTTTTCCTGAAGGAACGATTGATATTATCGTACAATCTCCGAATTTCCAACTGTATCGGATTCAATGGTGGAGGGAGGACTTTGGTCGTCTTCCTTTTATCTTTCTTTGTCGACGACCCTGTTGAAGACGACGTTGACGGTGTCTTACTCTCAGATTGTTCACCTTCAGTCAATTTATTAGCCAAGGGATTCCGTCGGAGGCGTACGGGCCTTTGAGGGATCGTATATATTTTCGAGGGGGAGGGTGACGACGACGTAGCAGACGATATTCCCAACATTCTCGCACGTCTCTTCCGAATGAATTTGGCAGCAGAGATACTAATTGGTATGCTTGCCAGTTGCTGCGTACATTGGTGCTGGGAAGACTCGGAATATCTACTGCGAGAAGAAACCGTAGACTCATTCTCTGAAGGAGAGTCCCACTGCTCCATGCTTTCCATTATGCAGTATTTGTGCTTGGACACGCTTAGCAGAATTTATTGCGTTTTTCCATGTACAAGTATTCTGTGTTTATGCGGAGTGGTAATTGTAGGAAGCATGTCGTAGTATTCGACGAGCCACAAAATAGATTAGCAAGCGCATCCTTTCTTGACAATGGCGACACTGACCGCATAGCCTCTACATCTTGAAAAGAATGAGTAATCCTGGGAGGGAGTATGTGCTACATGTTCTTGTCTCCTGTAGCAATTACGCTTCAAACACACAGATTTCCATCTTGCTCACTTTTTTATCACTTTATTTTCCTGATTAAAGCCCCACACTCCGACTCTAGAAGTGTTACAAACCAAAAGTAGCAATTTTTAGGGTCGGTCTCGTTCAAAAACAAAAACAAGACACTATTGAGTTATGCGTATTTCTTGAGCTACATAATTGCATTTTCCCATATTTTCACATCTCCTTTGCATAAGCATAACCAAAGCATGTAGAATTATAAACCCTTTCACTCCAACAACTATTAAGAACCTGCATGACAAAACTATTAAAACTGCAAACTCTAAACTTTTTGTTTGTCTCACCCTCCTCCCATTACATTCTCTCTTAAAAATAATCTATCTAAATTGCATTATTTTTCTACATGTTTTTCTAGACAGTTGAACCGACTAAATTTTACGAGTTTTTTTAGCGATTTCCTTTCGGTGCAACCAGTTTCAGTTTACTAAATGCCAGAACCTCAGAGCCAGAACCAGAACGAAATGCATCATAATCGTAAAAAGGTGTAAACTAGAATGCCCATAAACGTGCGAGCACAATATCAGTGAAAATCGCATAGACTCATTTTTCTTACGACATACAATACCTCTCTTGTCTCAAGCGATTTTGCCTAGTGAAGAAAGCTTATGAGCTTAAAACTTTGCAAGGATTTTGACTTTTGCAGCACTGACCTTGTAATCGTGCATTGTGCACTTTTCTATCATCTTGAATCCCTCGAGTCAAAAATAACGTTTACAATATGCACATGATTATGATTTGGACATTTGGAGGAGAGGCTAATATGAATGGGTGAGATAGTGTATGATGTACAATCAAATTATGAAGCATGGAAGTACTTTCCTAAAAGTTCAAGAGACGCTTATGCTACGCTGCTATACAGTATACTCTCCATCGTATCCAATCCAGCGTGTCACTAGCATGACAGCAGCGTTCATCTTCTCTCTAGGGAAACGCTGCTTAGGTAATGCACAAGCCTCTTCTGATCTACCTATGTGATATAAAGAAGTTGAATATCTTACATAATTGGACTCAATTTTTCCTGGTATTCTACAATCAATCTTTTTCCGAGACACTTTTCCCAATAAGTTACCACGTTATCGTTTAAATGACGAATATAAATCATAAAGCTTGACTTTGGCTCATACTCTCAAAGGAATGAAAATCCCTACAAAAATATTTTCAAGATTAGGTCTAAACTGTGTACCGCTTTTGAAAATTAGACATTGGATATTTATCTCAAAACATGTTTATGGTTTTGTTTTTCTTGGACGGATTACTTCAAAGGGTAAAGTCTTCTACGAATGAAAAACAACAAGAGTAGGTGGTTTTATTGCGAAAAAGTCATAAAACTCGCAAACCATTTAAATCCTAGTGTTTGGCAAGATTTTAGACTCGAAAGCTGGCTTGACAAAGCATTCAAATAAAAAAATGTAACAGGCATGCTGTAAAAATAAGCATGTACATTACTATTGCTCATGTAGATGATGATTCCCCTGTTCTACTTCTCCTTTTGCATGTATTCCAATGCTGTAGTTTTGTCAATGCAGAATTATGTACAGACATACCGAAATCCTTGAAGAATGAGGAGCAAAAAAATGGTGAAGATGAAAAAATGAGGATTTGCTTATACCATTGACAAAACTAAAACCTTCAAATTAAATCATTTGTGATTTGACTACAATATTATGAGATACGGAGAGCTCTATGCCAAAATAGAGGGTATCTACATGATTCTAGAACGATAAAAAATGAACAGAGCTTCAAAGCTCATCCTCATCATTGCATCCGAAACTGTATGAATGTTCTTAAGAGCGGAATTCTTGCTTTGTCATGTTTTCATGTAAATTCCTGGAGAGGGTTTTGCGCTGGTATGGTATGTTTAGCAGTTTGCCTGAAATTCTGGATCAGAAAATGATCTAAAGCATCTCCGTCCTGTAAAATTTCGCAATGACAATCTGAGCGTATGGTAAAACGTGTAGAGTGTAATACGATGTGACTTTAGACGAGAGACGATATCAACTGTACTACAAAAGCTAAAAGTTTCTGCACTTCCTCGTTTCGCAAATAAAGTGTTCATTTTCGTAACTCATGCTAAAGATACTCTGGAAAAGTATTTGATAAGGGAATAATATATTATATGGAAAATTATAAAAATTCCAAAAGAGAAATTCAATAGGAATGCACTTTAAATGCATTGCGGCATCGCATTCTTTGATTACCTAATTAACATAAATTCCATGGTAAGCCTAGATGACACAAAGATCCAAAAAAATTTGAAAAAAGTATTTTCTTACCTCGAAATTTTTGAGTTAGAAACGGAATAAACTATTTATAAGCACCTTCTTTAAAATTCTAAAAGAGGAATATGAATTGATAGCGATAGCACCAACAAATTGATTGATAGATTCAGCACACTTGTGAACTTATAAACCGTGTCAGTGAATGATTGCTTCAGCCTCGTTTGAATTTTAACGCTGTTGCTCATACTTGGAAATTAAAGTGTCTAAACCACACTGAGTCTGTTACAATTTGCCCAGCTGGTTTCCTCCCTGTAGCAATGTCCAATCCAATATGTTATGTAAATCTACTCTTTCGCTTACTTTTGCGAGTTTAATTACGACATGTTCTACTCCAAAGGAATACTACGAAATCCTTCCTTGTTAAAAAAATGTACTTCCCGTCCTTGCTTCTGATATTTTAATAAAGTTCGTTTATGAGCAATATGTACTTTTGGTGATGCAATCTGTAAACCCAAACACAAAACAGCAAGTTTTACTACTGGAGTTAGCTTCAGGCCTGGACTAAACATTTTACAATTTTTCAGTATGACTGACGTACTCGACTAGAACTAGATCACTTACTATTTCGAGCAAAAGCTGATGCGAAGTTTTTCCCGAAATATATCCTTTCGTGCATATGAGGAATTCAGCAATGGCTATGAACGGAAAGGTGCAAAATGTGAATGCAAAAAGCAAATACGGAAAGTGCCGAATGAGATCGATATAAAAAATGTTTGGCACTTTACTCCATTGGAGAAAAATAAACCTGGACAAAGACATTATTGGATTTGCGAAATCGCAATTTAATTAGCTACAAACTGTTACAGACAAAATATTTTTATGATTTGTCATGTTTTCCTCACAAAACTTTGAGTTCAACCATTTCTCTGGTGATTGCCTCCAGTCTTTCCATAGCGTTTGGGCTATCCTCATACATTTTCCTTATTCCACTTGCTGAATGTGCTTCGTTTGCCTCTTGACCGTCCTTCTTTTCTGTTTTGGGTATCATCCCTAGTTGTAATGGAATTGCAAATGTCATCCGGACAAATATTGTGTCTATGCTGGTGTTAAAAGTGTCCAGAAAGACTCCTTTAGTGAAGCCCCAAGGTACAGAGACCTTAATTTGCTCCAGAGTTTTACAGAACTCGTCGTAATATAGGTTTAGCACGGCGAATAAATGCTTCTTCCGGAAGTCTGGAGTCGTGCTGGTCCACAAAGTGTAGGTAAGGTCTGAATACACGTTACCCCTTTGGGGGAACTGGAAGTCTATGAATTTGATCCCGATAGGTAGGCCGTTAGAATCATACTTGAAGAGCATATTGTTCGACCACAAGTCAAAATGACAGATTGTCGGAAAGGCAGTTTTGTCCGTGAGATGCTCCATGGTATTTCGGAGTTTTCCCTTATTCTTGAAATATTTTCTCATGGCAACAGCTCCCTCTGGATATCTGGTATCGAGAACTTCCGCAGACATAGAATAAAATAGCTGGACCATGGAGTCAAAGCTTTCCTCGATAGCTTCTCTATGAGCCTCATCGATAACAAAGTACTGGAAACCTTCTACTTCCTGGAACACACGTTCCCCTTCGTGTCGAAGAAAGGCATAGCTTATGGCATGAAACTTGGCAAATTCTTTCATAATCAAAGACATTTCTTCAAAAGTAAGAGATACTCTTTTATTAGGCATTTTGTACCCTGATCCACGAACGTCCTCCAACAGGAGGTAATCGTGTTTGTCGTCATTGTATCCCTTATAGTATTTCGGAGCCGGGGCTTGGTACTCGATCCCTTTCGACTTGGCAAACTTCTCCAGTGTCTACAGTAATTATAAATGTAATAATTATAGCAAATGTTATCAAGATATGCAATAACTTAACTAAAGTAAACTTACTGGAAGAAGTGTTTTATAAGCAGCATGTTCCCTCCAAAAAGCCTTCATAAAAATGACAAACCCATTCTCCTGAGTCAGTTGTTCAGGGAATGTTTTGAATACAAAGTGATGCTTTTTATTGTCCTTAGATGTTGTTGCAGTGATGGCCTTCAGACTTCCAGCAACATTGTCTCCAGCTATGCATCCTGCTCCCACCACAAAGTCCGATATAGGTTCTCCTAGGACTTCCTCCAGAAATGCTTTGTCTATTGGTTGTAAAGCAGTCATACTAACAAACAACAGTTTCGAATTTAAATTTTTTTATTCTAAAATTATAGAGATTCCGGACAAGATTAAACTTTGATTGGGGTAAAAATTTTACCTTTCAAGTTTAGTTTCTAGAAACGCCCCAATTGAACTACCTACTTTCAATGGTGATCAAATATGGAACTTCTAAAAATCAACGTAGCTTCTCAATGTCCCAATATCTAAAAATGATTTAAGTAAGCCAAGGAAGAATTGTAACTGTTTCGTTATCACACCACAGAAACTTCTCCAAACTTCAATCGGTCATTAAAAAAATTATCTAATCAGTTCACCATGTGCTTCATATAGGTAGTCCTCTACATTTGTGAAGCATACTACGCATACATAAGTATGCACATTTTTCCGTATTTGTCCGGTGACAAGGCCAACCTTGAAGTAAAACTGTTTGTTAAATCTACTGATAAAAAATTGTGTTTTCATTCTGATACTAGGTTCGGTAAAACGACTCCATATCAAGACTCAAGGAGAACAAAGCAAAGGACTGTGGACTAAAGTGGACGAGCCGCGTGCATATTAGATGTAGATGTTCATGCAGTTTCACTGTCAGTAACTATGTTATGTGTGTCACGTCACAAGTCGGGAAAAATATCAACCATGAAAACGAGTTGAGCAGTACCTAATTTATTTCCATGGAAAATCCCAATGAGTTAATTTTGATTTTTTACAGGAATGCCCTCCCATGTCATTTGATGTACTCTACAATTTAGAATACTACACATATCAAACCCTACCTCTATTAGTATTAACCCTAGCATTGTATCTTATTTACAAGAGAAGCGTTTGAATAAAGACTCTTTTAAATAGAACCTACACGAAAAAATACATCATTCGTTACAGGTCAGCACTTATTTGAACAGGAAAACCAGATGTTCCAGTTATTTTGACTGAATGGACCTCTAAAATGGGATGATTCTTTTCTTCGATCTTCCTGGTCTCCAGTGTCTCTGTCTCTTTTGGTCTCTTCAATAACGGAAAAATGAAGCATAACGTTTCAAATTTTGGTAGGCTATAATTCTGTCCCGCAACGCTAGTGACCATCATACACATTAAAAATGCCGAGATGTATAAATTATTTGTTTTTAATGTAAATCTTGCGTATTGAACTAAATAAATTCCCGTAAAAAAATATTTTCAGCCTGAAAGGTTTACCGCAGGCTTATGAGACTCGAGCGTGAACTAAAGCGATTAGAGAGATTTTAGATTTATTCATTGATTTGACTTAATTGTTTTCAAAAATATGCGATATTTCAATATGCGATTATAAGAATTGGGGTAATGTGAAATGCTTTTGTCAGAATTACGTAAAATGACGAAATGGATGCAAAATTAGAAGGAAAACAATTTTTTTTAACTTTCGGTGAGAATTAAGCTGATGAAAATGGATGATGTCTACCCACTAACATATTTTATGCATTGGCAGAAATTAAATACATTTGGCACGTGGTTTTTATTACATATTATGCATGTATATTTTTTAACATCTTTGTATTTAATCAATAATAAAGTCTTTAAAAAATTCATGAATACGTCAGATAAGTTTTAGAGAGGTTATTTACGATCACAGCTTCCGTTTTATACGTGCCCAGAAATTGTCTGGCCTTTCGAATAGTGTCACTAAGTCAGTTAGTTTTTCTCTTTCGGCATGTTCGAGAGGACTATACCCATTGTTATCCGCCAAGTTCACATCTGCACCATTCCGCACCAGCAACGTGGCCATCTTTATTGTTTTAACATTGTCAATAGAATAATAATTAAACACAAGCAAGTGCAGAGGAGTGTACCGATTCTCGTCTTCGGCATTGACGTCGCATTTATGTTGAATAAAGAACGCAATCGCATCCGCATGCTCTTCCTCCACAGCGATATGGAGGACAGTTTGGCATTTCTTGTTTCTAACATTCAAGTCGGCTCCTAATTCCACCAGCGTTTTAAGCGTCGTAATCTCAACGGTCTGGTTACTACACTTCAACTTCATAGCTGTAAAAACCAGGGGGATCCCATGTCTATCCATCGAGTTCACATCCCCACCCAAGGT
>JAANSQ010000136.1:0-39531 GCA_036850885.1 Lepidocyrtinus dapeste
AAGCCTTAACTTATTAACCCGTTATTTCGGTTCCCTGGCGGCGTCGAAGTTTAACAAAAATTGAATTCTTTACATCACCCCCTTAAATGTTAAAAGTATGGCTAAACAGTAGTCAGTTCCTTAGATCTGTAATGCTCCATGAACTATCATAAGGATTACGTAAGTTTCACCCGTTCTTGGGACATATCGAGGAAGATGATGAAAAGATTAGTAACACCGTCATAACTACCTATAATTTAATTTTCCATAGTTTATTTAGCATAAATCCTAAATTATATTTAAATATTCAGTTCACATGTTAAAACATAAGCTTTGGGCGAGAGATTAGGTCAAAAAGATGAAAAAATACCTTGAATCCTTCCTATATGTTTTCCAAGACTATAAAATAAAACTGAATGCAAATGACTACAAAGTAAAGCATATAGTGATAAAAATGTGATAAAACATTACATTTGTTTTCAAATCCTTAAATCTTACGATTAGAGGTAGTTTTCGTAAAAATTATTTGATTTGTAGAGGATGAAATAAGTATTATAATTCATTTACTTAATACCTCCCAACTTACTAATAATTAAGTAATTGAGTCCTCATGAAAATCATTTACAGTCTACCTTCACTATAACGACTACACTTTTGCATAGTCCAAATGGTCATCATGTTGTGGCCCAAATTAGCGGTACTTTTCAATTCCGTAGCCGTTGTACGGTTTTTATCCTGAACAATTTCAATATAGTCCTTGAGTGTTCGTTATAGTGGAGGTGGACTGTAGTTCACTAGATTCTAGAAAACTTAATATTTTCTAAATATTTTTTTTACACCGAAGACCTTGAACTAGATAAGATTATGCATGGGCTCGAATTTGTCTAAATTCGAAAATTCGAGGTGAAATTTTCAGTTTCTGGAAATTCTTTTTAGCTGATTCTCTCGATTGTCTAGGAAAAGGTATTTAAAAGAAAAATTTAGGCTCAGATCTTTAAGGGCATTTAAGGACGTAGTCTTAGCCTATAGCCACGTTCGATATAAAGAGGGGCATCAGGATGGAGAAGTTTATCCCGAGGAAGATTCCAGTGATGAGGAATGCCGCACCGAACATGCCCGCTATAGGAGCGTACTCACTTTCAACCGTCCTGCACAAGCGGAAATTCATGAATGAGTTCAGTTTGGAGGGAAAAAAATGTTTATTTTGTATGATTGTACGAAGGAATGTACCTGGGGCAGTAGATCATGGCGAGGGAGCTAAAATATCCACTGCTCAGACCAAGCAAAACACCTCCAGCTAGGTAGGTCCAGTCATTGAAAGCAAAGTTTGGCATGAACACCCTAACCGTGTCACGAGGCTGGTAGTTGCACAACAGAAAGAATGGAATAAAGAGGAGACGTAGTAAGACCGCAATCCAGAGGTAGTTTGGTCCAGGCTGGAGTAAATTCAAGTAATTGGTAGTTAGTAAATAGTTAACCAGTTAACCCTACTTTTTATAAAGTTTAAGGACATTTTGAATTTGTACCCATTGTACCAGTCCTGGAACCATGTTCCCCAACATGGCAAAGACATTGAATGTGAGGAAACAGGTCACGCCGACAAAGTACTTATCCGGGATGAAAAAATCCGGGTCTACCATTTTCACGTCTGGAGGAATCATCGAAACGAAAATAATTGAAGAATTAGTCTTATGAGTCCCTCCATAGAATCAATCTGGGAAGGGAGGTGTTTACCTGAGTGCACCGTCGGGAAAATAGCAAGCGTGACGAAGAACACCATGAAAACGTTGAAGCACTGAGGGAAGCATTTCTTCAAGATGGTAAAGTACGGAGTACGCTGAGCCACCCCGTGCCTTCCAGCTTGTCTCTTGTTTTCTTGTTCTCTAAGGCTCATCATTTCATGATAACGGTAGAATTTCTAGTGAAAATTAAAGTACAATTACATTATATAAACGTTTATCATCCAGGAAAATAATTAACGCTTTACTTACTGTTAGTGGGAGCGCAAAGTACGTGTCAAAACAGGTCAGCAGTACGAACAAGGCAGTGATGAAGTAATAAATAGCCGCAGTTCTTTCCGAAGGAGCCATGGCAATCGCGATCAAGTTAATGATTGAGGTGAATGTTCCAGAAATGTTCTGAAAACGAAAGACACTCTCAACATCTTAACCTTATTCCAACCCACCACAATTAACTAAATTCCTCTTTAAAAATTATTACCGAGCCTAGCACAACTGCTCCGGTGTAATCCAGCTTGGCGGCGATTCCATACACCGAGTTCTGGTAGATGCCACCGGCCACTGGAACATTCAAAAGGAGGTTAGATTTCACATTTCAATTGAATATACCAAACATTCGCTATCGCTGGAAGTCACTCACTATTGATGATAACAACGGAGCCCATTGTCATCCAGAAGAATGCACCCGGATGAGCCGACGTATCCAGCATGGCCAGTATCACTGTGAAAATGAAGAGGATCACTTCGATCACAATGGACCAAACGATTCTCGTCTTGAGGCTTCCTCTACAAACCCAAACGCATTTATAGTCACATTCCAAGTTCGTTCTAGATTTCATTTAAGTAAATTTAATTTACCCAATCTGTATAAAGATATTTAGCCAGTTGAAGAAGACATTAGGAACTTGGGCAGCGAATCCAATGTACGGCAGGAAGTTTGCTGCGTATTCTGACTGCTGCCCTGTGTATCCCTCGCTCAGTTTGTAGTTTACAAAGTACTAAAACAAATAATTCCACAGTCTAAAAAACGCCAATGCTCCCAATCCTTAGGTTCTTATAAAATTCAATTAAATTCTTACATCTTTGGCTGTGATGAACATGTTCCATGGCATCAACGTCCCGATCCCGTGGATTATCAAGATCAGATAAACTAGGTTAAATCTGCAATCCATTGAATAAAGATAAAGTTAAAAATAACATCCAAATAAAATCTAATTAGTGGTTCTTGATCAAATTTAAAGCGATAAGCGTAGCATATAAACTATAAATTAGCCTAAGGAAACACATTTGGGGGCAGCGTACCTGTCCCTAGGCACTTTGACCAAAGGCCTAATTTTCTTATTTACATTGTACTTTGCTATGTTCTCTACATTTTCCGAGTTTTCCATCGCATCAACTCCCCCATCCACTATGATGCCTCCACCACCCCCAATCACATCCGCTTTGTGGCGAAGCAAGGGCATGGAGAAATCGGACAATTTCTTCCCCCGCCCTGGAGAGTAATAGCAGATTGATGAGAAGTCATCAATCGATGCTAACGGCGCTCTGCGCTCAGGCACAGCCATATTTTCCATACGTTTTCAACTCAACTCCAACCCTAAAACGTTTTCAACTTTGACCCCTTACAGAACACTATTCAGTCACTTGGGCAACATAGTCAAAATATCATAGTCTACTCCACTCCAACTAGTAAAATTAAACGCTTCACTTTCGCTTTCCCCTTTATGCTCATTTCCTCCAGAATATTTTATTGAGCAAGTTTATCAAATTCAGTGTTCCCGGTTATAGTCTTCCAGCTCCTCTGACATTTTAAAATGAAGCTTAACAAGACCAGAGTGTCCCCAACCCAAGGAGCTTTTCCAAACACACAACAAATTAGCTTCCTCCCGATGAAAACGCTTGCATAACGTGTACAATGACGGCACAAATGATCGAGTTGACATTAAGTCTGACGTAGTTTAACAATCTCCACAGAATTTACATTGTCCATTCTCTCCCACCGCAACTCCAGCCGAATGCCTACACCATGCTAACTTTATGAGAATGAACTCATCAAAGCTGAGCTTTTCAAAAGACCTGGAGCTGATCTCACTTCCTGGAGCTATGACAAAAACCTTCTTCCTTTTACGCTCTCAATCACTTTCTGCATGTTTTTGTTTTCATTATTATTGTCCTGACACAAATGAAATCAGAGTAGTGTACACAGACACACAGCCTATCTAGCTTAGTCCAACCTCCAAACAGTCCAACGGAGGAGGTAGGTTTATGCATGGAGAAAACCCTACATACGGACTAACTGGAAAAGGGACAATTGGATCACACGCTATAGAAAAAATGCTGCGGTGGATGTGTCTGTCTGCATGTGTGTGTGTGTGTGTGTGTGTGTGGTGTCTACTAAAACTCTCAAAGCTCAACCCAAATGGAGGGAGAGGGAGAAATAGAATCAATCGATAAAAAACCGGTGAAGTCTGCAAGTACGTTGAGTCGTTGACGTATCTATTCCATCTCTAGTGTAACTTGTGTTTCAATATCCGTTCTTCCCTTACATCCCATAAAAATTCCTGGAATCAGGCTACTTAATCTCATTGATATGATTTGATGACGTTACGCAATGACTTTGTTCCTACCGTTGTGACGTGACAGGCAGCCTACCAGATACTGATTTTCACTTGACGGATCAACCTTTCATTTTACACGAGCGTGACGAGCTGGACTAACAGGAGTCTCCCATCTTAGAGGACCAGTCCGCTCTTAAAAACCATTTTTGGCATATCCCTTACAACTCATCTTACAAGCGATCCCCGAAACAATTTCTCATGTTGACATTTACGATTTTTATGATTTGATTTGGGCCAGGCCAGCCTCTAAGTTTACGTTTCGCTGTGTTTGATCGTGCTCAATTGTTCATCATCTCATCCTCCATCCACTCACAATGAAGGATGAAGTATCAGGCATGAAAAAAGTTTAGGTTGCTCTTTTCTGTGAGACCAGGAGCAAAGCGTTTCACAGATTACTACCTTTTTACGGCCAAACTGCAATAAAATTCTGAATATCATTATTACTTATATGATTATGATGCGACTCAAAGCTTTTTCTTCAAGCAATATTGCACACACTTCCCATATCGCTTTCAGTAGAGCTTTTGGTAAATACTGAGAGCATGTCAACAACAAAAATCAAAACGTTGAATTCTTTAACTATGTTGCAAACGATAGGCTCTTTTTCGTAAATTCTTGCGAGATATTCTAATTTGACGATTTCGATAAATTTATCACCTGTTATAAATCCATGTCAAACTCAGTTTTTGAAAAATTCGAAATTTTCATCAGTTGTTCTTCAGTGAACAGTAACTCCAAATTCAAATCTAGCCTCACTGATGAATTTCTCATATACGAAAACCTTTGTTCTCATATTTTTCTGAGTTTCTCGAAACTATACGCGAAAATCGCGATAAATGATTTTCCCATGTATTCTTTATGGAGTAATACAACCCCAACAGTAATTTCCCCCCAGAGGGTAAACGTTTCAACCGATATTACTAAATTTCAATAGGGTTCTTACATAAACCCTTCTACCCCTATTTTCCTAATTTCAGCAAAATCTGTCAATGCGTTAACGAGTTAGTGCGCATACAGACAAACGGACATACAGACAGACAGGCAGACGTGATCGCATAATGTTACAAATTTTGTTTGCAACATAATAAATAGGTAGAGAATTCTATTCTCTTTTTCTCTTCCGCTGTTACTCCACCAAAAACCAAAGTAGATTCATTTCCCCTTCGTTTCGTCTGTCTCTTTCGTTGAGCTGAGTCTGTCTGACGGATAAACTTTATGCTATACTAATGTAAAGTTGTCATTTCTAGATAGAGGCACAACCACACCGAGTTTTTTATTGGATTACGTGATACAGAAAACCCTAAAAAGCAAAGGGAAGATGTAAAAATACAATTAGGGAAAAACGCAAACAAAATACGGAATACTTTTTTTTCTACCCTCTCCGTACCACCGCTGCTGTAACTTAATACAGCAGAGCCCACGTACTGAATTCTGATTGTGGCTTTGTATTTCTATCTTGTATCTCTTCCTCTTCCCTATCAAAACTTGGAGGGTTGGGTAAGTTGAGTTAGGTTTGTTAGGAGTTAAAGGCTTTACGATTCTATAGAGTCTGAAACAGATTGGAAATTGCGGAGCTTTTTCCCTTCTCACCTCAATTCCTTTCGATGCTCTATACTTTCTACCTTCTCAAAATATGTAAATTATTCAGGAAATGAAGGAGTAAAATAGGGAAAACCTTCCTCACCATAAGAATAATTGGAGAGAGGATTGGGCTGAACGGTACAAGAAAATGCTCTTCCAGTACATGACAGTGCTAATGAGGAGTGCTGGATTTTATCAAATTTTGAAAATTCGTCAAATCAAGAAATTCCCTTGCTTATTCTAAAACCGCAAACTAATGAATGACCGTGACTGATAAGAAAATCTACAGGAGTAGAATGATGTGTTCTTTAGTTCCGGAATTCACAATTCTTTTTTGTTTTAAAAGATGTATCGTTTTTCGCATCCTGCCACACTCTTTAAGCAGTACCCTTGAAATTATTTCAAATAAAATAAATGGGCTGTATTTTTAATAGTTTTTTTTTCTTCCTGTTAAAAACGGAAGTGCAAGCGGTCCTACATCGGAAATATTTTCTAATATGTGAATTAAATATTGGGAAATGTTTTTAGGTAAAAATTATAGATAAATTCTTCGTAGTTTATTGAATTATATACTTAGTATTAGAATAGAATAGAATAGACTTTATTAAAGTGTTATTAAGTATCAGACTTACAATAATATACTGTTTTTCATACATTAACACTGTTTGTAACATTAACATAAACAGTATTTTGTAATGGTATTGTAATGCAATGGAGTGAGAATCAAGTAACTGCAAAAACAGCGATTTTGGAGAGATATCGTCGCAGAACTCGATTAAAGGAAAAAATATTTGTCGGAGTCGGGGTGCCATAAGAAAGCAAAGATGTGCATGTAATATCCGTTGCGTAAGCAAAACTTGAATGGCATGGCGAACG
This sequence comes from Lepidocyrtinus dapeste, assembly GCA_036850885.1. NCBI lineage: Eukaryota > Metazoa > Arthropoda > Collembola > Entomobryomorpha > Entomobryidae > Lepidocyrtinus > Lepidocyrtinus dapeste. Next base: position 6,794 of record JAANSQ010000136.1, read on the forward strand.
CGTCTTTTTTCACAGAATGTAATCCCTACACAAAATTTCCCAATGTAACTTAAATAATATCTGCATTTGAAAAATCTAAAGTGTTCAGTGTAGCAGTAGAAGCTTAAAAGTAAAAACTTGTTTACCTGTCTTTCGGCGGCTGAGACAAGTTGCCAAGGCTGTTTCGAATGTGAAAGTCTCCATCACCAGAGTTTGGCATAGTATCTTCATACCCCGGAGTCAGTCTTACAGGTCCAGTGGCAGAAGAGCCACCAGCCGACGCAGCAACCAAAGCTGTTGGAGTTCCAACGAGAAACGGTTGTTTCTCTCCTTCCGCCTCTTCATCTCGATTGGGTTTACCTTTGAATAAATCACAAGGAAAATTAAATCATAAACTCACAAACAGAATAAAACTCCTTTTAAATTGCTTCAGGAAACAACTACAGATTTGATTTGCATCAAAGCATGAGCGCGTAGTACTTCCAATGCAAACTCCAAAAAGGTTATGGAATGTGAGCTAATGAGCCCATCCAAGAGAATACATGTGCGTGTCAGAAAAGAGGAAAATATTTTGCGTAAATAAGTAGAGGAAGAGACTAATTGTATTAACTAACTGATAACAGACAGCTCCACATTACTCGGCCCAGCTACAGCCATGATGTAACACGACTCACAAGACTCCACGTGCCACTCCAAAGAAGCGTGACTTTAGTCTCAACTCTGGCTACCAAAACAACTCCAAGCAAAAGCAACGGCCTTTTAAAGTATTTTGCCGGTATGATAAAATCACAACCAATCACAGGGTTTAAAATGTTTTGGACGATAAACACAATGCCCCCAGCTTATCGGTATCATAAGAAGATAAGAGAAAAGCTATACTTAAAACATTGAATCCCGGTAAAATCTAAGATTGCCCACTCTCCACCGCATCCTCCGACAGAGAAACTTGACTGTGCACTTTAAACACAACAACCAGATAAAAAATGTATCCGCCAGGATTTTCCCCCTCCGTCAAGGATATTTTTTATGGAACTACATAAGCAATTGGATTACGAAGCGTCGCTGGAAGATCTAGTTTAGTGGAATTGAATTGGACGGGAAGTGCTAAAACATTTGGCAGTTGGATGTGTACCCAATTTTCTTTAGGAAATGTCAAATGTACATTAAGCCACTTTGCTTATGTCGGTTTCCTAGTTTTATCTTGTCCCGCAGTATGTCTTGTCTTGCCAACCCACCGCTTCAAACTAACTGACTGAAAAATGCCTTTTCCTCCGAATTGATTACTCTCGAGTTTCTCTCACTTCTCTCTCTCTCTCTCTCTCTCTCACTTGTTGTCTCCTTGATTCTTCATGAGAGAGAACTGAAAAGTCACTCACTAACTCACTAAATGCTATAACCAGGAATTTGAGCAGAAAAAGTCAAGAGATTACGCGAAGAGTATGAATTAGGCATTGACGACGCTACTACGGCACATCTAACTCATGTGCAAAATTGTAAGAAACCAAAGATGAAAAGTGGAGACTCGATGCAATATTAATTACAAGAAATAATGATGTACTAGTTAAGCTTGCCCGATACGTGGAAACGAACAAGTACAGCAATCAGCAGATTTTAGGTAATTTGCCAAGATAAGGTTCCTCACAAAATTTTATCTATCATCTCATTACAAGAAGTAATTAGGAGATTACAATGATTTATGACTTGACTTATGATTACTTTGCGAAACGTTTCTCTTCCTATTTGCTTTATCATAGTTTTGTGATTCAATGTCATTTAGACAATATGAATTTTAGATAACAAATTGTTCATTCAAAGATTATGTAGGAGAATAATTGTTTGGGTAATAATACTCCGGCAAATTTCGCCTTGGCTAACAACGTTAGGCAAAAATCCATTTCCTAGCAAAATATGACATATTGTTGAGTTTCATGTTAGTTAAGGCTTAGAAGATTCCTTGAATCTTAAACTATTTACAAATCAAAGTCAAACATGTTAGCAAATAAATGTCGCCATCCAAGCTACTTCCTTTAAAACTCAGAGCAAGCAAGCAAACTCCCAACAGAATTTATAAACAAGATACTTCTGGACATGACATGAAAAAGGTACACAGACTTATAGCGTTGTAGCCTGCTCATGTGCTTGTCTCTACTTCTCAAATAAATTACTATTTGCACATTGAATCTTATCATTAGCGAAAAAGTAAGATCATTAAATGTTTTTTAAATCCGAGACCTTCACTGGATCACTGGATTACACCACATATTTACATTCCAGGCCTATCTCTTCTTTAAATCTCTAACAGACTTAGTGCTTTGTAGCGATAATGCAGGCGATCATATTAATCATTATTATGTTAATAATGACCAAACTCTAAGCTAGTTGGTGACATCGTGACAGGATTATGACTTGAGAGCAATGAAGCGAGGAGAGAATCGCTACGGTATAATTCTCTAAAGGATAAGCTTTCCACGTTTTTCGTCTCGTCAGTAAATCTGTAAATCTCTTGCTCCCATGGTATCACATTCCTAAACTAAGTGGGAAACGAAATCCCAGGACCTGGACTGAATTTTGTTCCATAAATGGTATGCCACGTAAAGCAATTTAAATTTCAAGTGCAATTAATACAAAACCAGCACTTCAGCACATCCCAGCATAGCTGACTCGTAGACTACTCCCGTTTTTTCAAGTGAAGGCAATGGCAAGTACAAGAATCAGCTCGTACGAGATCCAGCAATCCAAAGCAGATTTATCCGTGGGAACAATCATATCATGTCAGTATCAGGGTGAAGTGAGAAAGCCAGATTGACTTATCCTTGAGAATCTTGACGATCCTATAGAGTAGCTGTCTTTTTCCCACATTTACGGAACACTCTAATTTCTACTCCAGGATTTTCATCAGTCCAGTTAACCCACTCCATTCATAGTTCACCTGAACCTAACACTCAAACCTCACTCTCTGACCTATTTAACACTTCACTATTTTCCTAAATTAAAGATTCCAAAATGTAGCCTGCGAATCTGCGAGATTGACTCCATGAATGAATCTCCATCTATGCAATTTCCTACATATTTTTTACAGCTGCGAGTGAATTCGAGCCGAAGAACTCCAACTAAAATTTAATGAATACGAAATGCTTACGCCAGTGGAACGAAAGCAGATGAGATATTTGCCATGATGTATTAATTTTAAGCTTGAGCAATAAAATGAACTTTTTTTTATTCTTTCATCATATCTCATGATGAAATGCATAAAACTTAAGCCTTAAAAAGATTTTATTGTGTCCACGAAAGAGACATAGAGACTGGGACGGAGCTTTAATAGCGTCATTTAAGCGAGAGATATGGATCTCGGCGAATTTGCATTTTATAATCTTTTTGGGCATTTGATGATTTGATGGTGTAAGTGGGATGTGGGAAGGAGATGTATGGTATGGAATCAAATTACTGCTTCCGTCTCTCATCTCATCACATCTCATCCTATGCTTCGCTAAAAAAAATTATATTATGTGGGCTATATTGTATAAACTAATGATTTAATCTAGCGAAAAATACCCATTAAAAGTGCTTATAAGGCTACGCTTCCTCCCAGTCGTACACATCTGGCGTTGGATTCCAATAAAAAAAAATGGAATAAGAGAGATAGGGCGAAGGTCAATCTTTGGCTTAGTTTATGGTTATGGAAAAGTGAGAAGCTAAAGTCTACGCAATTATCCAACCAAATGGGATACATTTGAGACATTTGTCTATACGAGTGTTTTAAAACGTGCGGATCACTCGATCAATCAATCTCAAGCAATTTCGTGTTTTGTTAACTTCGTCTGTATGATTTCAATTTAATTTAAGGACCAAGTACACAGCTTGTGTCGGCTGTTCGCTTAGTTTTACTTGGACCCATACCCAAATCAAGTGATTGGACAAATGACGCATTGAATGAAGCATTTAAGCAAATGAACCATGTGGCAAGCAGCCATCGTAAGTGCACATTGCGAATCTTAAGAAATGAGTGAATCTTGGGAAAGGAAATTGGTTTGTGGTTTATCTTGTGTGAGGCGAGCGAGAGTATTTACGGAGCTTGTAAGAGCGTAGGAAAGCAGAAGCGTATAATTCATAACAGCAAAATACATTCGTCGATTCGTCCCCCGAATTCCTTCTTTTCTCTTCGCGAAAGATTGATTATGCTTCTTTGTCTCCTCACTTGTCTTGCGCGTGTTTTTCGCACTTTATTACCACGTTGCTTTCAACTGATGATGAGCGCGCCATGCTAAACTAAGTTGCTTTTATCGCGGGTTTTAATTTCTTTGTTGAACAGTTCATATTTTAGCAAGAAGACAAATATTATTTGCAAAAATATTCGTATACTACATAATTACTTCTGGAGAATAAACTTCATTCTCCATTTAACTTATTTGATGCAAGCGTTATGCCCTGTTAAATAAAGCTTTTAAAACAGCTTTAAAAACGTAACTGGTAATGTGTCTGAAAGGCTTATAGCGTTAACACTGTATCAAATATTATAGATAAAACTAATCTGCTCCTACTGCCCAATGAGTTGATCTAAAATGGTCAGTAGTTTTCGTCATCTGGAGCTCAAGAGCTTTCGAAAGAGCTATCATAAGCCGTATGCTTTCATTTGAAAAAATCATTCAGCCTTGATCCATGAATGACCCCAAGGGTATACCGATACAGCCTATATGGTACCCTTTAGTATCCCACATTCCAAAGTACGCCTGTACCAAGTTTGAAGTCAATTGGTACGCGTGTTCGAGAGTTATGGAATAAGCGGACAGACGGAAGGACATGTCAAAATCAATACTGAACTTCTTCAAACTCAGCTACGTAATGTCGACTAAATACCTTAAACCTGTCATAAATGACTTACGTTGCAAAGATATTTATCATTGGCTTGACCTAAGCTTATCTAAGATTAGAATAAAAAATTAGGTAACTTACTCCAGCTCGAAGATGACTCCATTTTTGCTTTGTGTAAACCTTCACCTTTTCTCATGGCCTGAATTTAAACTGTATCGCGATGGGATTACTTCTTTCACAATCCAAACAAAATCCGCGACTGAAACTTGACCAAACAAAAAAGTGCTAGAGTTGGCGTTGGCTATTCCCTTGGCTTACTGATTACTTCTCCAGCGAAGAACGAAGATAGGTTTTGTCTTAGCGTGAGTAAAACTTACAACTTTTCCAAGTAACAACTTTGTTTACAGCTCAGAGTAAACTTTTTAATTTATCTGTCTTGTTAACGTTCACACAAGATATTATTTACGCCGGTTCCATAAAAGACGAAACTACTCCTACCAAAAGATGTTGCATGAGACAGCGACACAAACTGAACTTTGAAAATTGATTCCCATTTATTACATTTATTGGAAGACTATTGATTCATATAACTGTTGTTACAAAAATATGCAGAGTCTCACAACTTATGTTTTCCTTGCTTGTACTGACTAGTTTACCATCGATTTGTTTACCTCCCTCGAAATAGATATTTTCTTTGTTTTTATTGTCCTTGACCCTGACCGTCAAAGAAACTTTTTAGTAGTAGCCTTCCACGAGTCTTCCCAGTAACTTATTTAGAATATAAAAATCGTTATATTTTTGCAAATTGGAAAAATACAAAATGTTAAGTAGTTTAGTACTTATTGCTGTAGTTTGTCTTTCCTCGATTAAAATTTTGATTCAGGGACAAAAGCTCAATTTCACACTTGAAGATACAGACACGTGGCGTAGAAGTCTAACGACTCTAATGGAAGCTTAAGTACTTTACCAGGGTACGTATGACTGTCTTTTTTCAGAACATTGCTCAGTTTCAGTTACATTTAGAGAAGTAAATATTTAACGAATAAATACTTTAGTGATATTTGAGTTAAAACTACTTATCAGGAATTGGAACAGGTCATTGAAACACCGAAATTGGTAAGGTTTTTCAACTACAGAGATAGATTACATAATAAATTTTGTCATTTGGTTACAGAGACTGTATGAGCATAACTCATTGTCAGAGTGATACAAACTGTAGCTTATCCTACGCTAGGTACAATTTAGGCCAATAGTTACAGAGAGTCCACGAGATAAGATAACATTGACTTGGGCTCAGAGACTACAGTGCAGTATAAATTACTCAATATTTTTGTGCTACATGTTGTTGGAGTGTATTCTCCAGGCTTTTACCCGCTCATTTACGCTACAGACTTGAATATGTCTATTCATTAAATCAATTTCCCCTGACAGATCAACTGACATTATCTAGACGTAATAAAATTAATTAAGTTAAGATACGCAAATTATTTTTAAAATAGCCAGCGCGTCAAGTGTACCGACTATAGATTAAAGTCACGACCCAACTTTTCAACTTTAATTTTGCACGCTTACACTACGCCACAGCTCTGGAACAACCTGCATTTCGCGTTGTATTTAATGAGTGAAAATGAAGCAACAACTGTCCCTCCAAACTCAGCAGAGGTACAAGAGCAGAGAGGCTGGTTGATTTAAAAAATAAAACGCTTGAGCTGGAATTCAACTGGAGGTGTCTATACACTTTAACAGTTCTCTGTAAATTCTGTAAATAGGTCCAAGAGCCTATGTAAAAATGTATAAATGATGTCGTTGTCTTCGTCACTTGGCAGACCAACAGTTGACTAGTTGGTTGTTAATTGATAGCGGATTAAAGTGACGGTCCTAAAAAAATTCTTTCAGCTCCTTGTTCTGCTTTGACATAGAGTCCTTGTGCGAGGCATAACAATACTTATTCTATTGGAGGATCATTAACTTGAGATGATAAAAAAGCGTAAGAAAAAGACCACCACAACAAACAGACTTAATAGGCAGGCACCGAGAGCAAGATATCATGAATATTATGATGATATGACGATGGTGTGGTCTGGTTCTGGTGGGTATGATGTTATTGATGTTGATCATCTAAAGGAAATTCCTGTTAGTCCAACTCCAACTTGAAAGCTTATACACTTCTCCATGGATGTATCGGATTGTGATGGTGTGGTGGTGCAACGTCTTGAAACTCTTGAAAGGAAACCTTGTTCTTGGGCTGTTGCTGTTCTTCTTACAAAGCATGCATCCAACCAACCATGCCTTCAGCACACAGAACACATGCAAACCTAAACCAAACCACACCGGGATTAGGTAAGGTAAGACTGTATATTACGTACCGTGTCGTCACCACATCATCGTCATCATTACCGACGGATATAGGTAACCTCGTAAGCTTAAAGAAGGAAACAAAGTGCCTAGACGGTAGATGTGATATGTGATGTGTAGCGTATGAAAAAAATTATTTGTATGAAGGAATCAGAATCAAACTAGGATTTTGTTTCCTTTTGAATCATCCGTTTTAGGACTCTCGTGAGTCGTGAGCCTAAAAAAAGTCAAGCCATCTCGAAGCTTTGCAATGAAAATGTATAAATGGACTTTTATGCTGTTTGTCTTTCATCATTTTTTTCAGACTCTTGGAAGCTTTCATATGAAGAAGTTTGTGAGATTTCCTTGGGGTTCAGTCCAGGGGTCATCGTATCACTATCGGAATCCATGAATCCAAGCCGAGCCTCCAAATTGAGAATAAGCAGTTATGTAACGTGCTCTTGCTGTCTTGCACATTTTCATTTGACTCGACCCTTTTTTTAAGATGCAGTGATGATGTGCTTTGTATGGTAATTCAGTTATGGTTATGTTATGCAATAGGTTTAGGCTCAAGTCTAAGATTTCTCAAAAGAATGGATCATACTGTTCATTGTAAAAAATAGTTTTCCCACTGGTCTTAAGTTCTGTCTTAATGTTGAGATTTTGGAGTACATCTTCGGGTACAATATTTCTGGGCTTTTTGGAGTTAGAGGATACGTAAGTTAGGAGAGGAAAAATGCAGAAATGCAGAAGAAAAAGAGTGTGAGCAACAGTGATGTAAAAGAATGCTGAGAAATCTCAAGAGTATGAAAACTCATGAAATGGAAATGAAACATCGCTGCAGCACTAAAACTACAGTCTAACCTCCAACCCATTGGAAAAATATCATAGAGCCTTGTCCCGAGTGCAAGAGAGTGGAGGGTAATGCAATAAAACAAAAGTTCACTCATGTCTTGCAACTTCTCGGAGAATTTTTTGGCCAAGAAATGTATCTTAAGTGGACGCACAGATTCTTATTGTTTCACTTTCCAAATTGGGGGGATGTAGAAATGCGTACGTTTTGCATAATTCTTCCGGTCAGAGTAAATACAAGAGAATTATCTTTTTTTTTCGATTTTAGCTTCATAGGGATAGCTCGGGAGGGGAACTATGTCATGCTAAACAGTTAAGTGGAGTGAACTCCTGATAAAAATGGAAAATCTTTAATGTTCTCTGTTCCGTCCACGACAAAAGCAAACTAGACCGTAGAAGTAGACATATTCTTGGAGTTGTGAATCCTTCGATGCTTCTGCAATGATGTAATATCATGTAATCTAGCATTAAGATAAGATGAATGTTTACTGGAACCGAGTAAGAGTTCAACTCATGCTATTTCATTTTGTCATTTTTGCCGCATATTTGATACAGCCCGTACACGTTATTTTACGTGATACCGTGATACTGTAAACCAAAACCACCTACGCCCAATTTTTTTGGGAATAGTTTTAGAGTCAATGAATGGAAAAATGAAGCAAGTCGCATTGCATTCCCATCAAATGTTCTCTTTGAGTATTTACAATCAGTCAATGAAGAAAGGCGTGAGAAGACAAAGTACAGAAGTGAGAGATGCAAAACCCAACCATATTTTCCAGAAGAGGACACGGCATCCTCAAAACGCAAGAGCTAAGAACCGCATTTACCATTTACCCTTAATTTTTAATATTAAATGACTATTTCCACATGTAATACGTAGCTGAGCTAGATTTAGTTGATTTAATCTACTTTTCTAGTAAGGAGGTCTGAGTTTCTGCGAATAAATCATGCAAAATGTGGTTTACTTTTACAGTTACAATCTGTACTTTCCCTCTTGAATTTGCCAAGTGAACTAATGCCACGGTTCAACTTGTGTTTCCACCAGTGCACCACAGGTTTCAGGAGAGAGTGTGAATGGCGCTTGTGTTACGCTTACGCTCATCATGAGAGATGAGTTAAGCCAAACAGGATGAGTAATGGGGCATTGAGATATTGATGATGGTTTTTCGTTAAGACATGAACTACTTGAAGGAGCTACATTTAGCCATAGAGTCAAATGAAATTAAATACTGAATGGTTTACTCAACAAATAGATTCAAATTTTTTGATATCTATGGAATTACTTAGAGGTTGCTCTTATCAGTTGATACATAGACTGGCTGGGTGGAGTGGGACTGCGTCATTTCTACATTATTCTGCTGTTGGGTGGAGGTGAATGCACTGCTCCCGGAGATGTGGTATATCTTGGGTGTCTTCCACAGCCAGACGTAGGAGGAATAACCCAACGGCTCGGGGTTTTGGCTAGGGTCATCCATACTTTTCTTCTTGTATCGACAGCAGCTTCTTATGGAGTGGAAGATATGGTGTAGCCGTTGCAGAATACATTTTCTAGTTCTCCATAGACAACTCGTGCGTTTTCTCTGGTTTGCCCCGGCTTGTCCGGTACGATCCGCAGTGGCTCTTAGGGAATGGTTCCAGATCACGTAAAGGAAAGGATTAAGTGCGGAGTTGACGGCAGATAGTAGATGCAAACACTCCCGGAGTGTTGCTATGGTAATGGTTTCCTCCACACATTTCACATTTAGAACCACTATCATGATCCAATTGGGCATGCGAAGCACTAGGTGGAACATGATGAGGACTAGGATAAGCTTCAATGTTTTCCTATGTCTCCCTCCAGCCATCAACTTGGAATCTTCTTGAGAGGGAGGAGTGTGATGGACAGAGTGTCCAGTTCCTGATGAGATGGAGTATTGACGTACTCTAAGCTTTTTCCAGTACTCTCCATGCTCCTGTACGAATCTATAGATGGACAAGTAGCACAGGAGGAAGCATATCAACAGTAGAAAATACGTTCCTCCAGTCACTCCATAATAGATTATATTGCGTCGGTCGAATTCAGTCCTCATGCAGTAATAGGATATTTTGCAACTATGGCTAGAGGCTGAGGTTGTACTCGACGGTGAAGTAGATGATAAAATCTCAGTAGTACTACCAACCTCCTTTTCTTCCGGTGGAGTGGCAGAGGGTCTATCCCGCCCTGTAGTAGTGAAGCTCACATGTTCATACCCCCAAAGATTAGGAACTCCGCAGGAAATGGGAACAATGATGATACTAATCGATATCACCGGGCAGATCCACCTTCCCCAGAGCCTATGTAACCTTGAAGCGGTGGCGCTCATTGTTTGCACTATCAACAAATTCCTTTCGATTGCTATAGCCATGAGGCACATGGCTCCCATCGTTGCCGCGGTCATCTGCAGACAAGGGATCAACTTACACATCAAAGCACCAAAGATCCACGCATTGTATTCTGTCATTATCCCGCCAATATTTATCGGTGGGGCGCTTCCCGTCAATATCATATCACTGATGATCAAGCATATCAGAAAGTATTTTGTAGACAACCTCGGCGCCTTCGATTTCAATACGATGATTAAAGCGGCCGTATTCCCGCACAAGGAAAATATGATAACGAGAATATATCCTCCGAGCAAGATGCCCTCGGTGAGTTGCGCCAAAAGGACGAAGCTATCCTCTGGAAATTCCATTTCCGCGTTACACTCTCCCCAAGACTACAAATCGAAACAACTCTCACATTTAATTTGAAATGTTAATTTTTTATAAGCTAAGCAATAATTAAACTTCCATCCTTACCTCATTTTCTTGCTTGGGAGAAGGAGAAGAAATTCGATTGCCCCAGTCGATGCTCTGATGCATAGGGAAAGGTGAAACCGTCATTTTCTAAACTTAAACTTAAAATTTTATATCAATGTTTTTTTTGCCTAATTAGAACTAATTATTAAAGACAAAGGTCAAACTTAGACTCTTTCACCGGTGTCATCAGCATATCATTCTGAATCCTCTACGGAGGCTAGACTAAGCGTGTATGTTGTGCTCCTGTCAATATATTTAAAGCATTTATCGATATCGCCAACTACTCCTGACTACTTGCTTATCATAATCTTTTGAAAATATTTGTAATGGATTTGGCCATGATTGCATAGCCTGAGCCGATGAGCCTCAATAAATGTTGGAGATAATGGAACTCATATGACTGGTTATTGCATGGCTTTGGCTTACAATCTCAATTCATTTTTATCATTTGAATACTCAAGCAGAGGGAAACAAAGGCAAATGAGCAACTGTACACTTTTAATCAATGTGTAAGTTACGTTTAACGATTTGACTTAACACTCGTAATAATGCAGTAGTAATGTGTGCCTGGCATATTTTAATTAAAATTTAGACAAGGTGATTGTGTTTCACCTTTTGCCCCAAACTAAAGAGAGATGAGCTGGTGTAAGGAAGGAAATGCAAATGTTACGAGGAGGCTGATTAAAACGCTGGCAATGACAAATATTGCATCGTTGAAAGCTACAGCTAGGTTTAAGGCTAACAGCTGAGTCTACCTTAAAGTCGGGGCGATGAGTGCAAAACATAACTGCTTGATGGTGCATGGCTTATGCTTCATAAAAGTTTAATTGTGATTTTACATTACTAAATATTACTAATTTGCATGAAGTGAGTATCCCAACAGGTATAAAAGCGGGAGAGACTTGAAACGAGCTCTGTTATTCTTTCGAAAGCAAGCGAAGCAACAGCTGCTAAGCCGAAGTTGAGTTGTATTTCTGGGAAAAAGTTTCTTTACAAATTTTGCCTTGATTTTTCATTTGTTTTCTTTTTTCAAATTCTTTTCGATTTTCAATTTCTTTTCAAAATGCCTACGGTGTCAAACACCTTTGATCTAGCTGGACTTTGTAGAGAGTCTGGGGAATCTGTTCAGTTGGTACCGGATGTCTACCCTGACGTCGACGTCCCTGACCAGCCGATAGTTGAGGAAGCCTTGGTTGTAGTCAATGAACATCAAAACCAGAACCAGGAAGCTGCGAAACGAAGACTTGAAGATGAAGATGACCTGGAAGAAGGTATGGGAGCCGTGAAAAGAAGTAGAATGGATGAAGATTACATGGAACTAGAAGACTCTTCTATGGAGCCAGAGGAACAAATGCAACCTACCGAAGAAATCAGCGGCGCTGTCTCTAACTCCACCCAACCTCCGCTAAATGATAGGGAAGAGAGGTAATTAGATTTATACTTTTAGTGTCTTTCATTGATCAATATTTTCTTGAAATGCTCATTTTCATCAAAATAAAGTTAAATTTGAAAATTTGTATTGTATTCTAAAGGGTTCGCGAGTTACGCAGTTCACACAACTTGATGTTGCATACGGTCCAAGGTCTGGAGGCAGCCGCTGCCAGCGTGGAGGCTCGTTCCCGCTATGTGGAGGATGAGATTAAGAACTACATCGCAAATGCTATTCCTACCATTAGCGGAACGGACGACGCATTTATTGTCAGCAGACTGAATGCATTAGTTAGTTTCAACGAAGTAAAAGCCGCCCTACGTCAGCAAAGTAAGTTCTTCCTCATATCTTCTCATTTCGACTTAATTTTATCCATTCTCCCTATGCTTTCAATTACCATCGGAAATTTATTTGGAAATTCATTTAATTTTTAGTATCTGTGGCAAACGACTGCATGAAGTCAAAGCAGGAAGAATTACAAGTACTGGAAGACTAACCATTCGCGCCGTCCAAAAGACCATACACCACAAGATGTTTTGAAGTAGTTGTTTCAAACCCCCTAGGATCTTTACACACGTTTTCAGTTTGGATGATATGATTGTTCCTAAAAAATTATTCACTTAGGATCTGTTTGGTTGTCAAAATGATTCATTTGCAAAGCAAATTGTGAATGTTTGCAGATTTTACAGTTAAATTCTAAGTTTTCCATTTTTTCCTAAAAAAAGTAGGGTTGTTTTTATGAAATTTTGATACTTCCCGTAGAGCAGTCAGTATGCTAGTGTATTGCTTATTTAGACTGTAACTCAGATATTTTGTCTGTAAACGTTTTTTTGTCCGTTCCGTCCAAAGTGAGAAGTTATTGAATAAATGTGTTTCGTTGATTTCTCTCAAAACTGCAAATCTCATTCTATTCAAGCTGTGACTTCTAGAAGTGGTATTGGCATTAGCATCAGCACCAGATGACAACTCTCTGAAATACCGAGTACCGTTTCATGACATTTTTTATGGGCTTTGTGAAACTCATCATTTGGTAAACTTTGAAATCTATAGATGTTCCACACTGAATAAAGTTTCCTCTCTGCTTGACTAGATTGGTCATAAATAATACTGTAATAAGGAAAACACCATCGAGGTCAATTGTCATGATGGGTGTCGCATCCCTTTCGTGGTTATGCTTTGTATAGAGTTACAGTAGCACGGTACGTGTTAAACCAATCATCATTATCATAATGATTTTGTCCAAAAAGAGAGTACAATACATCCAAAACCAAGCCACCCTCCGATACGTTACAAGTCTACGACAATTTCTTCGTTATGCAATATACTGTATACAATGCACGAGGACGCTTTAGACGCTTTCGCCACTTACTTTTTTCAGATGGATCATCTTGGTGACACGACACATGCACGTTCCTCAAGCTTCAAGCAGGATTACATCTTCATTCATCTCTCAAGCCTAACGAGAGCTTAGTCCAGTGGTACCAAATTAAACTTAAACGTTTCGAAATTTCCCGGATGAAAAACCTCTCCAAAGTTTAGCCTTTAGTAATCAATTATGATAGCATGTTATTCGTAATTATGCGTAGGCGAATCAAAAAAAAGTTTTAATTCACTTTTCATGAAAAATCAGCTACAATCTATACTCTGGTATATTCTCTCATTTTTTAGGCTATCCTTGCAAATTCACCAAATTAATTGGATTGGTTTACCGAGGCGAGAACTATGTAAAACATTTTTTCATTTCCGTTTCAACTTTCAAGCCTCCAGTGTAAAGTGGGGCCGTGGGACGAGACTTTAATACAAAAGTAGAGTAAGCAAATGAGGTTAAGTCTTGGGTAGACTCACTCTCCACCACCTCCATCATTATCATTACCCACCCATTCTGCAAAACCTGTCGATACATGTACTTACTGCCTAGCTCAAGTATTTTTCGTAGATAACGATCGCACGTTGTCTCTAAAAGGAACAATGAGAATTAGCCTGGAGCAATCTATGAAAAAAAGAAATTGCAAACAAAAATAAAGAAACCACTTGCCGGCAAGCGAGGCATAACCAAAGCCATAAACCTGCAATAAAATTAATTAAAAAAGGTGGAGCGTGTATTATATCATATTTATTTATAGGTAACCTAATTTTTTTTCGAAAACCATGTATATCTGCCCGCCCATATTCCGCTGAAACTAAACGCAACATAATTTTTTAATGGGAGCCTAGGAGCATACGATTACTGGGAAAATAAGTAAAAAGTGCAGAGAACCCATAGGATCATGATATTCATGATGATGAGCATTACATTATCATGCATGATATCATGATCACGACGAAGAGGAACAACTTTTGGCTAGGCTAATTAGTGGTTGAGCAGTCACCCATCCATACGAGCAGTTTTTTGATATTTATGCAATACGGGAGACAAAACTATGCTTAACTCATCACATCAAAGCCCATTACAAATTTACATTTTATGTTTGGGAGCTTGTCCAAACACATAAAAAATTACGTTTTTTTCTACACAACCAGCTCATTTCTCTATCTGGTAGTATGGAAAGTGATGATCGGTACACAACTGAATTGAATAGATGGATGATGGTGTCTGCTTCCGTTTGTTGTCATCCTCTGGTTCCGCTTGAAATATTTGAAATATGCTGTATATTGTCCAGTGTCTCAGTGTGCGATACTACGACGGAATGGGAGGATGGAAGCACTGTACGCATTTTCATGTGGTGTTAACTGCTCAATACTTCACATTTTAGAAATTCCTACATTTCTTTACACTCTTTAGAAAAAAATTTTCCCTAAGAGTCAGTATGAGCCGATGTAACGACTTGGACTTGAACGCTACGTAGAGTTCAAAGTATTTAGGCATGTAGGCAGAGAGAATGGAGGAATGCACATAAAAAATATCTGTGTCCCCAGCTAGTAAAAAATGAGTAGAGTAAGACATATTGAGAAATAGGATGGGACGGGGCCTCCTATCATTTTTTCAAATGGTCATCCTAGTCATCATGATCCTGATGGAAATGGTCATTCGTCATTATTCGCCGTTTTAGTCTTTCTCACCCTCACCCTCCGCATTTGGTTCCAGTGTAGACTACAGAGTCTAACCAGAGTCACTTTTTTTCATAGCTTTAGTGTGTTGTGGTGGACGAGGACGCTGCTGGCTAATACTTATTTTCATCTCTTGCACTAGTGGAGAAGCGTAACACTTGGCTGCAACCCTTCACCGAGGTATGATCACCGAAGCTTGTGTGTTCGCTGTGCTTCTACTTTTCGAAAGTGTACTTTCTTGAATAAAACCTCGGTCCAGAGGCTCCTTCCTTTCTTCCTGTTAGCCTGGTGTCCTCCTATTACATAGTGTACTAAGAATATTGGCCCCTGACATAGGAGCGTGCATTGGCCCTCAACAATTTTTTTTAAAGTCAAACAAAACAAGCTAGTTCATTCATTCTGTTCAGTGGGTGATGGAAGTGTTTGAAACAAGTAGTGTCTCACTCACACCCCAAACACCCCAAAGATACTTTTTACAGTAGTACTTCATATTTTCAGTGATTTCTCTCTTTGAATTTAACAGCCCAAGTTTTATTTCTCGAGGGAAGATTTTGTGCGGACTTACCAGATTTTTACTAAGAAGCTTTAAGCAATAAGCGTGAATGCTGGTGTATCTCAAGTCTGAACTGTAGTTGGAGGAGGATAAGGTTCGCTAGTTTCAGACCTTCTGGTCCCTTCAACATTTCGTGTTTTCTGGAGACTCGTTGTGCTGGTACGGTGGCAGAAAGAGGTCAACAGGTTAGCAAGACTGTGTCTAGTTTTAGTAAAGGCAGGTGGGAGACTTTCAATCCATAAATTCTTCTTAGTCTTCTTGGACATCGGATCCGGGTAAGCTTGTTCTTTTATCATTGTTTCCGTAGTACAAAGTATTCCCAAAAGTATAAAGTTAGATCGTTATACATAAAGTTGATCTAGTATTAGACTACATTTTTACAGTTGGCTTACTAGTTCTCTCAGAGTACAGCAATTTGTGCCGTTTAGGTTAAAGTGATCATTTCCTGTGTGTGACTCTAACCAAAAACTTGGTTTTGGGTTGATTCTGCTCATTCTGCTCGAAGGACCAAATTAAGTACACAAAAACTCCGAAGAAAATAAATCTTGGATAGGAAGCGAAATTTTATAACATTCCGGCTGAGAAAACTAACAATTTTTTAAATCTTTCTCGTAAAATTCTACTAGACTCTATACTCAATCTAACATTAGTAAATAATTATACTCTAAGCTACAATGAATCTTTATAACTTGATCTTCGCATACTTCTTGAGCCATAAATCATTCTTTTAAGTATGCATAAATATTTGATTTGTAGCAAGAAACCCATTTCTTTTTTAAACTGGTCTCATGAAATTTAATAGGATTCACTTAATCCCCCAGTCTAGAAAGTGAGTCGTCATTGGAGTTGTCATGCTGTATCATGTCATCCCCATTTGGACAATACACTAGCTTAAGTACCACTAGGACAAAATGATTTTCTAGTTTGTAGTGTACGTTCCAAATGAAACTGGCTATAATGAATCGCTTTGGAGAGTCAAAGCTCTTTCTCTGGCTGTCTTTTGTTTAGGCCCTAGTTTGCTGAAGCGATGAGAGAGATGTGTGAGGTCGTAAAGTGCGAAATGAGCTGTGAGCGTTTACATTTTTTCCTCCTATTCTCGCAGAGAATCATGTCTGACTCTAAACAGTCTAAACTCTACTGATGATGATCAGGATGATCGCTGTAATCCCTCCGAAGCAATTCACACGGCGAAAAAAAAATCTCACTTTAATGAGGATGTAGAAGTGATGACATGAAAATGATAGGGTCGAAATACTCTAAACGCCAAAAGCTATTTCGATATTCGAATGTAAACTAATCCCCATTCTTTCTCAGTGTTGCCTCCATCAAACCGTTTTTTCCTCCGGATGAATTACTCTTGAAAAAGTCCAAAAAGTCTAAACTAGGTTAAACGATTACATTGAGAAATATGAATGGAGGGATTGAATTCCTTAAAGAAAAAAACAAGAGTAATTAATTTACTTTCTTAATCTTTTATCTCATAAATAATTACAAGTGGCATAGGCCACTGCGTTATCGTATTTCCTCCTTTGAGTAAATTGGAGAAGTGCCGACACACCAAATCATCTCCAATCTATAATGTTGTGTCGTGCTGATCGTAAACTGGAGAAAAATGGAGGCTTGAAAGCTATAAATTTCAATTCTTCTCAGTCATTCTGTAGAAGAGATTCTGGAAAAGAGCAAAAAATATGCAAAAATTGAATTACGAAATGTAATGAAATATACAAGCAGTGATAAATTCAGCGAAAGAGTATCATCCATCTTTAAGAGCTTTGATGACTTGGATAGGGTATGACATTAGCAAGAATGCAAATCAGAGAGGTTACATCTTGATCAAACTCATCACTCATAATTCATCCTGTAGCGCATACACGCCGATACTCCAAAGTAATAATGATCAGTTAAGCTGGACACTTTTACTATGCATGTATAACGTATGGATGGGGTACATGATTCAGTGCTCAAAATAGGCTTTGTCCATTCCACTCTAATTCCCTGAGTTTACATGAGCTAACTGCCAGCCCAAAGATGTAAGAGAAATGACGAGACACTTTCCAGTCGCACAAGCTGGTCTTCAGTCACTCAGTTTCAGAATGGAAGCTGGGACAGAGAGAGAGAGAGAGAGGGTATAATTGACACTTCCGCAATTTAACGCTCAACCAACTCCAGTATGGAGAGAGCTTTGCTCATGTGAAAAAAAACGGTTGCTGATTCATTCCAGTAAAAAAAAATCTATAAGCGTAGATTTTTTTAGGAGTGTAGACAAACTGAGACATTCTTACACATAATTTCAGCATAAAGTACATATGTTTTAAATGTACGTACACTTTCCAGGACAGTCCAGTACTGGCAGATTTGCAGATTATGTTCTACGACACAGAACGTGATCTGCGTACTTTGTCCAATTAAAATTTGTGTAGTGGGAAAAGTGGTGGGAAAAGTAATTGCTGAGAATACTTCCTTCCTAAGTCTTGAGACTATCTTTGTGTACCTGTTTTGCTAACTACTCTGGAGGATGTAGCTTCTGTGACGGAAGCAAACCTATATTCATGTGAAGAATGAAGTCGTGACAGTTAATTTTTTTTATAATTTCGTTGAAAAAAATTCTCTATTGAATTAGGACGGCCAAGGGGTCTTGGATTGGGTTCGTAAGGGAAAGGAAATTTTGATTTTACTGTGGCATTTTCTGGAGAGTAAGTAATATCCGGAGAGCTTCCTTCCTGTCAGTTGGGAAATGAGTGAAAAGCCCTTGGTTGGTGGCGGTGGCACATCATCAGAGGGAACCGGTAAGGGACCGTTTCTTGCTATGGAAATTAACCAGCTCACCTCCAACGGTGGTGAATCTGGTAGTGCTTCAGCCCCTAAAATGACCAACGCCATAGTAGCCCAACTCCACGACGAAGGAAAGGCCATGGATAAGGATTTACCCCAGCGAGGCTCCTGGTCTTCCAAGCTAGACTTTATCATGTCTACCGTCGGCCTCGCCATTGGCCTGGGGAACGTTTGGCGGTTTCCTTACCTTTGTTACAAAAATGGAGGAGGTAAAGTAACATTTTCCCCCTAAATAAACATTCCAAAAAACAAGGAGCAAAATTGATTGACAGTTTGAGTGCCGAACTGATTTGTAAAAGCCAAGTCGTCAACATCACAATCATCATGTATGCTCTCACGAGGAGTGTAGATCACGACCTTCAAGTGAAGCATACCAAGACACCAAAGAGTTTACTTTAGCTAAACTGCGACTGCGAGACAAATCGCAGAATGAAATCCAACATTGGTACATTTTCAAGAGGCTAAGATCAGGTCAAGATTATTTCTTTGTGGGAAAACGTTACGTAAAACAGACTTCCACTTTGTATTTTTCTGTATAAACTTGACCCTAAACTTAAGTTTCCTACAAATCAATCATGTAAAAGATAAATAATGTATAGATGATGATGGTGATGATGACGACATGGTAAATCAAGGTTAACTGTAGCACACGCACAGATATCCTTTAAATTACGCCGTGATTTATTAAACTTACACTATCCATACAAATTAATTGAGAGATGTAAATAATCTTGTGTACAGGTGCTTTCCTAGTGCCGTACATGATGACGGTTATTTTGGGTGGGATGCCCATGTTCTTCATGGAGTTAGCTGTAGGGCAATTCCTCACTATTGGTGGACTGGGCGTATGGAGATTGACGCCGATCTTTAAGGGTAATCATAATCACTACAAGAATGAGTACATTATATGATTTCGCCGACAAAAAAAAATTACTCGTTGGTTTGCCTTCATTTCATCCATGCATTTATGTTTTGGTGAATGGGTGATTAATTCCTAAACGAATTTGATTTATTGGTAAACAGGTGTGGGCTACGCAGCGGCAGTGATGTCTTGCTGGATGAATATCTACTACATTGTCGTCCTGGCTTGGGCTATATTCTACTTCATTATGTCGTTTAGTGCAAGTCAGTACAAGAATTTATTGAAAATTTTATGTAAATTTTTGGCAATCGAGTTGCATCAAAATGAATCATAAGCTGAAAGATGGGAGAGTCTAGGGAATTTCGCAT
Organism: Lepidocyrtinus dapeste; assembly: GCA_036850885.1. Lineage (NCBI taxonomy): Eukaryota > Metazoa > Arthropoda > Collembola > Entomobryomorpha > Entomobryidae > Lepidocyrtinus > Lepidocyrtinus dapeste. The sequence continues at coordinate 26,677 of JAANSQ010000136.1, forward strand.
TCATGTAAATTTTGATGGATTAAGTGAAGCTGATTAGACCAGGTTATGCTCAACGTTCAAGATCTAGACTGAAGAGTCAAGAAAACTGAAAACATCTTTAGTCTGCTTGCTTAGCTCAAGTCTTAAGTGGATTATGGAAAAAACAGATTTGAACGATTTTTTGTTACATTTTGCCCCCGTAGTCATTTGACGTAGTAGTCCTGCATATTTTATGGTTTGATTAAAAAAGAAATTGCTCTTGAAGATTAATGGTTGTTTGGACCATGAAATCTGGAGAAGGATTTTAAAAATGGTGGTCAAGGAAAGACAGGATGGATTCTTTTTTCTTGCTCAGAGTGAAGAATCTGTTTTTTAAGAGAAAAATCTATTTTGGTAAGATCACGCCCAAGCAAACTGAGAAAAGGAAACGTGCTAGGCTTCACAGATCTAATTGAGATTCCAGTTTGAGAACGTGTAGTCGTGACAAGTTGGAAAAATGAGATGATTGTAGGGGATACAATGTACAATTACATGGAGGTGTGTATCTCCAATAAAGCTTGTTCCGATAAGATCGATTCTGTATTGAAATGTGATGAGAGTAGAGAATGGAACGTAGTAGGCATCCATGTATTTATATTTACTGGCACAATTGACCGATACTTTTTCGTGATTTATAGAACTGCCATGGAGTGATTGTAACAACAAATGGAATACTGATCTCTGTGTGAACCAAACGGTTCGTCGAGAGGATTATTGCACGAGTCAATTATTTAATGGGACGAACGTTACCCTCTGCAACATCGCTGGAAGAACTGGGATTCCTGTAGGGAACCTTACCGACCCCGTGAAGGAATTTTGGGAGTGAGCTAATAAAATTATTTAATTTAAGAAGATATTGAGGTGGTGGAATGTCATGGAGGTAATTTGTTCATGTTGTTAGACGACGTGTACTCAACATCTCAACTGGGGTGGATGACGTGGGTGAAGTGAGATGGGAATTGGCTGGGACTCTTTTGCTGGTCTGGATCATGTGCTACTTTTGTATCTGGAAGGGAGTCAAATGGACTGGAAAAGTTGTGTACTTCACTGCACTCTTCCCTTATTTTCTGCTGACGATCCTGCTCATCCGTGGAATCACGCTCCCTGGAGCCTGGACGGGTATAAAATACTACCTGAATCCCGACTTGAGCAAGCTGGGTGATTCTCAGGTGTGGGTAGACGCCGTCACGCAGATTTTCTTTTCCTATGGTTTGGGTCTCGGAACGCTGATTGCTTTGGGCTCCTACAACAAGTACAATAACAACGTGTACAAAGATGCGCTGACTGTGTGCGCCATTAACTCCTGTACCAGCTTCTTCGCCGGATTCGTCATCTTCTCGGTGATTGGTTTCATGGCCCACGTCCAGAACAAACCAGTGTCTGAAGTAGCCGTCTCTGGTAAGGAAGCTGGCAGAAGGTTAAACTTTTTTGGTAAAATTTGACATAATTAAATCGCCTGTTCAACTTGGCAGGACCCGGTCTCGCTTTCTTGGTCTATCCATCTGCCGTGCTTGAGTTGCCCTGGCCGACACTATGGTCATGTCTGTTCTTCGTCATGCTGCTCTTCATCGGGTTGGACTCGCAGTTTTGTACACTGGAAGGATTCATCACTGCGATGGTTGACGAATGGCCCCACGTTTTGCGACGAAGGAAAGAAGCGTTCATTGCAGTGGTCTGCTTGATCTCTTATCTTGTTGGATTGGCATGCGTCACTAGGGTAAAGTGTTTGACTCTTAATATTTCTTCGTTCCCGTCATCTTAACAATTTGTCATGCTCTTCTCTCCTGTCACCGTTTCTAGGGTGGTATGTACGTCTTTCAACTGCTGGATTCGTACGCCGTCAGCGGTCTTGTGCTCCTCTGGGTCATCTTTTTCGAATGCATTGCTTTCTCATGGGCATTTGGTGTGAACCGTTTCTACGAGGCCATTCGCGACATGATTGGATACTACCCGGCTTCATGGTGGAAATTCTGTTGGGTCATCTCCACTCCTACCATTTGCTTCGTATGATATCATTCCATCCATTAACTTTCTTAGGTTACCCCAACCCACTTTTATTCTGTATTTTAAACGTTTCCACAGGGAGTCTTCTTCTTCAGTTTAATCCAATGGTCTGAGATCAAGTACTTGGACTACCGGTACCCCTTCATTGCTCACTGTTTTGGCTGGTTCACCGCATTCACTTCCATGATTTGCATACCTGGATATGCTATCTGGCTTTGGCGTAAAACTCCTGGAGACTTTGAAACGGTGAGAGAAAAATTCTGAACTGAATTTAAACCTGTCGACAGCAGCGTAATGTATATGAAAATAAATTGTGATTCCTTCCTTCCAGAAATGGAAACTACTCATACGACCAGAGATCAACTTGGAAGAAATCCGCGGTCCAGGAAATGCTCTTTCATCAGAAATGACAACTCTCTAGAACTTTCTTCTCATCTCATTTTTTTAAGATATCTCTTATTTTCAGATTGAATTTTAAAAAAAGAAGAAAAAAAAATCTTTTAAATTCATTCCCTCTAATTTCCAACATAAATTTTCCAACAGAGTGGATTCTTTACAGCTCGTCTCGCGTGCTTGGGACAGAATCCCGTAGATAATAGTTTTGGCGTGAAAGCTTGCATGGTTACTATGGTACGTATGGATTGCGTTGTGTGGCGGCAAATTCGAAAAATCGAATAGTTTATTACATAGTAAGTTTAACTTGTTTACTTACATCACTTACACTTCTTACTGTACTCTTAGCTTGTACACTTTCTGTTTACCTTAGCTTCAGTTTTGGAGTTTGGAGGAGTGTGCGATTGTCTTTGTGTGGAGTTGTATGCATGTTCTTAAAATTTTCTCCCAAGTTTGAGGGTTACACTACAAACAAGTACTAGGTAAACATTACAATACAGGATACGAGTTTCTATTACGAATACCAGAGTAAAATTTGAATTAAGTATAGTCAACTCAAACAATTTTATAGGCTAGATCACGTAATGATGTATTGGTAGGTATTAGTAAAGTGAACTAAGATAATTACGATATGATGGTTCATAGCTCATCGCTGTGTGTGTTGTTCCCAATTATTCTTATTCTTATGTTACCATTTATATATACACTAGTTAGATTACATGATGTGTCTTTGTTTTGTAATTTGTAATTATACTCTAGTAGCTTTAGTTTAGTGTATTTGGTACAACCAACCAATGAATAGCGTAGAAACATATCCTTACCATGTTAGGTTTTGTTTCGAAGACACCTTAAGTTCACAAGAGTGGCAGGAATATTTGAAAATGTTCTACATATACTAGCATGTATGTAGACTTTCAAGTCTCTCAGAAACTGCTCGAACTACAGCTGATCTTCAATTTTTATTTGAAAACAGATTATTTGGGCTAATGGTATGCGTGTGGAGTAGATTAAATGAGAAAAAAATTACTTGTACATAAATACAAAAATTGTGACAAAAATTATATAGTATTAAACTCATGTTTCCTAGCTCAACACTATTTTTATTTAACTGTGTAGTTTGTTTAGATTGACTAAAAATTGAAACAAAATTGTGTCTTCTTTTGAAATCTATCCCGCGGCAAGATTCAAATACTGGTGAATTGCTTTTGTAGGTAAAATTTGTGAAAAAAAAAATCTTTAGTCTTGTGAGATTCCTTCACAGTTCATGCCAATCACGCAAGTTACTTAATTTAATTTTTGTCCGGATGTTTAGACTTGTCCAAAGTGTGTATTTTGTGTTCTGTCATGATTCTTTTTACTGTGCTCTAAATTTTTTTGTATGCTTTGATCAAATTTCTAGGTTGCAAATTACCCCGGGATTAATTATTCGTAATAAATGCATAATTGAGATTTTGTAAAGATGTGTAGCATGCAGATTTTATTAACTGAATTGGGAAAAGGAATGTGTATCATATTCATACCTCAAACACCCACAATTTATAATTAAATGTTTCACATCAAGGCCTTATGACAAATGAAATCAATCGTTGCGACGATTTTGGGATTGACGGTTTTATGAAATAGCACTGCTTCTCTTGCACAAGCCTCTGAGTCTAAGCACGGTTGCAATCCCTTACGAGCCATTTCCTTGTAGACGTACTTCATGAGCAACGAAGCATATCCCTTCCTTCGATGAAAGGGGTGAGTAACTAGGCATTCCGCCAGTCCATATGATCCGGAAATAATGATCGCACTTACTAGCTCCCCATTAACGTACAAGCCACCAGTTAAATGATTTTCAATACATCTTCGTATGTACTGAGCAGAACCCTCCCGGGCATACTTCCAGTGTGATAAGATGAAAGAATCTCCTTCCCCTGAAACAAGTGGACGAAATTCGATGCTGGAGTCACTATAACAAAAGAACGAGTTGCTTATTAGGATTCATCTTGATGGGTTTATGATTAAATTGATTTCCCGGTGATAAGTTCAATTAAAGGGGAGAGAAATACTGGGGTGGAATTTCCAGATTCAACGCTTCATTTGAATCCATGAGGAACAACAGACTGGGATTAACCTTTATAGTATTAAGGAGCTTCCGGGTGTTCAGTCTGATTAGCATGTCTGATACTTTCTGGTCCGAAATGAAGACGAAAGGTTGTGAAAAATCGCAAATCCCACAGGTCTCTAGGGATTCCTGCATCTCATGAGAAACCTCTAGTTCACCCATGGTCACTGCCAGTGGTGGAGAGATGGTAATCAGTTGAACCCAATGCTACGCACAGATGACCCATACATAAAATCAACTATAACACATCATTCTTAATAGAAAAACTTACCTCCCGATGAACCTTAAATATGATCCAGAGACTCTCAGAACTATGCTTTTCTCCAATGTTTGGCTGACCTTGAAGCAAAATCATTTCCATGTCCATTTCCTGATTCATGAACGACTTCAACTGGTTGAGCATCTGTAAAGCATAAAATATTAAATGTGACTTGCTTTTTCTAATTTAAATTGTTGGCCATTCTTACAAAACAAGAATACGGTAACCGTTTCTCCAACATAAGATGATAACTATTGAAATTTATCCTGGAAGACATTTCATTACTTAAATTCGCCATGACAACTTAGTCTAAATATTTCAATGCAATTCAATTGTCGTATGAAACGGTTCAAATATTCGTCTTTCCAATTTATAAATGCATTTAAATATTTAAATAGAATGACAATGTCAGCACGTCTTTCCTGCAATTAAATTAGCATTTATTCAGTAGATGAATTATCTTGCTTACTTTATTGCTCATAGATAACATGTGTCCAGAAATTGACAATGATTTTTATATTGCCAGTTATATTGGCATTGGTTTATCTGCAAGTCAAGTAATGTTCAGGGAGGGCAAAGTCCTTTCTAACATTGATCAAACCAATTTGCTATTGATCAAACGAGCAACTCTAGCTATAACACATAGGAAATACAATGGGGTTTAAATACTCAAATGAACTCATAGCTTATACTTGATAAGATAAAAACTTGATTCAAACTTATCTTGTGGTTAAGTTCACTCAGATTGTACAATGTGTACAATCAACACGAAGAGAACTGCATTGGATGACCTTCATTCTCATCTTACCCCAACACAGTTTACCTACCTTCTCTCTGTCATTTCGTTATCTAGCTCGTCAAGATCATCGGACTATGACACAGATACGGGGTTCACAACAACCACTCATACTGAATTTTCTGGCCAAACTTCAAGGCCAACCACGGATTCAGAAATTATGCATGGAGGCACTGGGAACAAACATGGCAAAAACCATGAATCTTCTGGAAATGACAGTGATTGGATGGACAGTTCTAAAAAATCCTTGAGATTAGCACTACCTACTGCATCAATCAACCTTAACAGAGTAGGAAGTGACAACCTCCAGAAGCAAATCAAGCTGACGGAAACAAACTACTCCAAAATTTCCCTACCACTGGTTAAATTTCAAGGGGAGATTGTGCGCCAAAGCAGATGCTCTAGGAGCGAAACACCATGTACACAGTTGCCAGTTTGCAAAAAAATCATGGGGAAATATGATATTGGAAAGTAAGCAAAAAAACTAGCTTTAAGTGGATGAATATTTTACGCTTCATGATTTTCTCTCTTTTTCCAGAATATCAAGATCCAGTTCCACAGAATCCATCTACGCTGAATCTCTCCCAGAACTGGACAATCCTCTGGTAGAGATAGCGGGTCAAATAGCAAACGAGCCAGTAAATCCTTACCCGATCCTTAGACTCCCTCCTAAAAAGCCTAAGGACAGGTACCGAAGCCAAAGCTGTTTCACCGATATCTCCCAAACTGAAAAGGACGTTGATCGGGAGCTTAGAGAACTAGAGGACTTCCGTGACGTCAGCCAATTCTTCAGCCAGCGAAATTCTACCCACAATAAATTACTTTCAAAAAAGAAGGCTAATTATAAATCCAACCTGATAAAGAAAGTGACCAACCCTTTATACAAAGAATACGACCCCTCCGGCTATCACAAATCTGAAGATGAGCTAGCTCTCGAATGCATTCAAATGATCTGTAACGACTTCAACTCCTGGACACAAACCCTAACTACGAAAACGCATGGCGAAAAGGGAAGCGAAGAAGTAGATGACCTAGACTCCAACTCTATTGAAATCGGTCCAGACTTTCTAGTCCGCATCCTAAGAAAAGATCTTGAGCTACCAGACTATTAAATTTTTTATGCGAAATTAGTCAACTCAAAACTTCTCATTGTAAAGTTAATCTATATTTTTATTGATTCATTATCTCCGAAGAAAAAACTCTCGATTATTAAATGCAGTGTCAACTAATACATTCTAGTTGACTATATATCAATACAATATTAATTAATCTATTGCGAGTTCATTTTATCCAGCAGAAAATGAGTTTTCTTAAAATTTATACTTTATGCCTTAAACATTTAAGCTATACAATACTATTAAATTCAAAAAGGAAAATATTCATTAATTTTATGCACATATCACATCACCATCTATATACTTAAATTACATTCAATTAATTCATTATTTCTGCTACCATCTAGTGCTGGCACGCAGTCAAACCTACCCCGCGCAAAAAAATACTTGCATAGTAGTCTAACACATCCTATGAATTAAAACAATATATTACATGGATGTTGACTTATGTTAATTAGCTTGTCCGAAAGTATTCAAAATATTTTTGCAAATAATAACATTTCATCTTTTTATATTATGCATATTACATTTGGTTCGGGTCTAATTCCTACAAAATTTAACTTGTTACGTGCTTAGACAGTCAGAGCAAAGTGTATTTTGCAAAGTCTACGGAAACAAGAGCAATTATGGAGTTTTCTATTCTATAATTACATTATTATTTATATTTAATTAAACTATCAGGGCACACTTAATTTGAACTGTACGGTTTGTTAAAAAAACAAAGAACTTGGATCATGAGTACATGTAAATCGAATTGATAAAAATGGAGCGACCAAAGTGAGAGCATCCAATTTAATTAATTTCTTTCAGTGCGAATCGTTGGAGAAAAACTTTATCTCTGTGTTGCGGGCCTAAGATTGGCTGGAGAACTTCTTCTGTACGTTGTATACGGTCATTGAAACGGCAACGGTCTCTCGCCAGCATTTCCCAATAAGTCTCCCGAGCACCCTTGGAGGCTTGGTCGTCCTCGAACTCTAAGATGGTTTCGAGCTGATCCTCATTAAAGGAGACCTACAAACAGAACAAAGTTTGGTAAATGTCGAAAGAAAATTTAATTAAATTTTTTCACTGCAAAGCCTTAAAGAATATGCTACCTTCTTGGTTTTCTTCCTTCCTTGTGGATCGGGTTGGAGGAAGTCTACTTGGTCGACTCCGTCAGCAAGGAAAGGATCTTCAATAGAAGACAGGCTGTAATTGAAGATACGATCTTCTTCATCTTCATCATCATCACTCTCATCCTGGTCATCGTCTTCTTCCTCCCAGTCGTCGGACTCCTCACCACCTTGCCTAGGCAACGCCTCGTCGTCGCTACACTCTTCAAACACAATGCAAAAGCTGTCGGTGGACTCCACTGATGCTGAGAATTCAATGAAGGAGTCTGTGGAGGACTCTGACTCCGTTTTGGACCTTCTAGGGACAGACATTGCTCTAGGTGAGGAGGAGGCCTTTGTGGAACAAGAAATGTGAATGGTACTGCTTCCCAGGCGAGAGGTTGAAGCTGAGCAAACTGCTACTGGGTGAAAATTTTTGACTGATCGTGAGTTGTTTTCGTTACCAGAACTGCTCCCGCTGGAGTTCATCGTTAACCAACTTGTTTCGATCCGAAGACAACCAGACTTTGTTTTCCCAGGAGGCTCCATGTTCCCACTGCTGTTAGCCTTGAGAGGCGTTGCGGGAAGCGAGTTGCAGGTTTTAGAGGCTTTGCTACAGGGATACATTGGGGGTGCTATACCAACGGCGGTTTGGAATAAAATTTCGAAATGCTTCACTCGAGGTGATGTGATGGGTGGGATTGTAACAGAGTCTTTGAAATCTCCCACAGGTTGCGGCGCTGGTCTCACACTAATACCTTTGTTTTGATCTGGAGTAGAGATACAATGAGCGTAAAATGAATTGTACTGATGACGTGGACTAGCAACGAGTCTACCGCTCATCGCCAAACCAAAGAGATTATCGGGTAGTGAGGATCGAAGTCTTGGGTGGTGACTCGGTGTAGGAGGGGCAGACACAGAGGTTTTAGTTTCAGATATGATAGGAAAGAAGTGACCTCTACCAATAAAAGAGTATCCCGAAACAAGCCTTCTATTGGGATTTCGCTTACAAGTTTGAGGCGTTGGCTCGTGCAATGGTGTCGTGGCGACGTAGCGCAGGCACTCCAGTCCGTTTCTTATCGAGTGGTAAATGGAAGAGATTTTGGGTTCAGGTACTAACTTAGTCTGATCACTAGAGTTTCCGTAATCCAAGTTCGGTAGTAATATCAGGTCGCCAGTTATCTGCGTTCTCCAAGGAACCAGTGTCATACTGCTGGGACGACTAGCTGCACCCACCTTGGGTAATACTGGATGCGAGATGATGACAAAGTTTGTGAGGGCTTTGAGTAATTTTGTTTGCAACTTGTGCCACATTCCTCTAGATTCTACCTCTGGGAGAAATGTTGAGCCCGGAATACCCATGTCTACACGGAAGTTGTCTAGTTTCGAAAATGGTGATTGATATTTTGGATCCAGGATGGCAGAGATAGGAATAGGTTGGAACAGCTTTTTTCTCTCCGACTTTGACATTTTTTCACGTTATTAAATTTTTAAATTCAAGTCCCAAATTACGTTTTTAGCCTTTCCCGAACATATTTGGAATTTCGTATTGTTTTCAAATTCGTTAGAACAATCTAAACCTTAAGATAAGCGTAGCACCTTTCACGTACATTTTACTACTATAGTCGCTTAAATTCTAAATTATCCTAAAATTTAACACAACTAGGTGGCTTTTACTTTACCATCGTGTTGGCGTTAAACGTTCACTATTCCATTTTGTACAGTTTGCAAAATAATTGTTCGGATATTTTCCAATCTTACAAGTTATATTGTCTTTCTCTTCCTCACTGGTTTGCCAAGTTGCTGATGAGATGGAGGCAATGATAGGACACGACTCCTCGATAAAAATATCTTGAAAAGTAAATAGTTCTGGAGCAGCAGTGATAGTGATACTTCTTGCGCAAGAACAATGCTGGTACTTTTCGTATGACACGTAACCAGAATCAGGCAATGACATCGACACTTTTCCTTCCATTGGCATAACGTTAACTGATCCAGCAATATGGGCGGGGGTGGCGACAAACAATTCTTCAAAAGTAGGATTGGGGCTTAACTTTGATTCAATATTAACGGTAGAGATGAAAACAGGACTAAACTCCATTTGAACTGGGTTCTTCGCCAAAAAAGACGGTTTAACCTTCAAGTCGAGAGTACACTGAAAACCAATTTTAAACTTTTAATTTCACTCAAGAAATAACATGGGAAACTGATACACGTCATCGACAAAATTAAATGTGATTTGCTTACCTCCAATCAGATGAATTTACGCTAAATATTACTTTAGAAACAATTTTAACGGTAAACTGTTTTCAAATCCAGTTTAGAATTTATACAACTCGGATATTAAGCGGTTTGAACAAACTTTTTTTAAATTGAACTAGTCATAAATCACAAAGTTGACTGGACGTAAACTACAATGTTTGAATACTATCCTTTGTTCAGTTTTTTATGAGTGATGCAACATCCACTTCCAAGTAATAACTCTTGACAAAGTGACTAATAAAAACTGCTGAATAAGGTTCAACGTTTTATGATCGGACACATGTAAACGGTAATGTAATTACACGTGTATGCCTCCAAAACTATTTCGATCGTGTTTCAAAACTCCAGTGATTGCTCACATATCAAAAATATTGATTTATGTTGCTTAATCATGGCTTCAACAAATTTTAATTGATTGCTTATGGAAATGTTCTTAATTGCTCAAAAAATCTTTTTTTTCTAAATGCTTTACTTTTGTTCTGTTTGCTTGCAAAATGTAGACTGATCTCGTGCATTTAGCATTGTATCGTGAAAGCTTTTCGAGTTTTTCCATACATGCATGTTGTACATAGTACATACAATGCATTTATACATTTAGGTATGAACTAAATCTGATGTTTGCGTGATGTGTAAGTGGTTGACGAGATGATTCATACAATCTACGTAAGTGTTTGTCAGAGCCCTATCTCAACAATGCTTTCTTATTGGTACATGGACAAGGTACACGCAAGGAGCGAGGCAACAATGCTTAGGCTCAACTCAAGGTCTACCACCTACTACACTACTCAACTAAGCCAATAATATATTCAGTCTAGGGCAAAACATTTTTCTTGCAACTTGGAATTCCCTGAGAAAAACCTTATATGCGATGAATATAATTAGGAATGATGCAAACTACAAATAGTTTTGAGTCAGTCAACCTTTGACCGTTGGTAAAACTGTGAAATTAGTATCCAGCAAGCCAACCTGCCTTAATTACCAATCATTTAAAAGATTTTTAAGAAGAAACATCACTGTACCAATTTCAATCAATCGACTAATTCTTGAATTTTCTTTGACATTTTATCTTCATCTCGTTCATCAATAAATCATGGAAAAATTCCGCTGGGGAGTGTTAAAATAATTTTGAGAAAACATTTCAAGTCCTCTTGAGTCTCGTACGTAAATAAAATTAAGTTTATTTCTGTCCAGCCAAAGCATACCATGTCGCTCAATAATGCATTTGCAATTTGCAATTTGCATTACAACAAAAACAGAAATAGGTCTAACTGGCTCTAATTAGCTTTTGCGTGACGTCACGGGGGCGTACATTCCCTCCTGCACGTTCTTCTCGTGTGTGGTAAGTACTAGAAACTTGAACAAAGTTCGTGTGCCTCTGAGAGGGATGAATGTCATGCATGCATTAGTAGATTATTCCTATGAGGAAACGAGTACATGGAGGATTTTTTATTCCACTTGAATTCTCGATAACAAAGATGTTATTGCTGATGCAAGTTGTGGGTTGCGGGAGCTTCAAAAACTAAACCTAAACCCATTGCATTGGTTGCTTCTTGCTTTACTATATTGTACACTCAACAAGGAAGACAAAGTTCCAAGCTGAGGCAACAAAGAGATGAACAAAATCATAGAGAGCTGGTTTTGGTTGTTGGTGTTGGAGTCTTGAGTGTATTATGCTTGCAATTTCATAGATACAATTACAAATACAAACTGGCCAAACATAAAATTGACAACGCAAATACTCTAGAATCTAGATAAATGCAATGCTCTTAGGCAACAAATTCAAGTTACGGTTGTTATGTATTTAATGATTGATGTTTTATTTTCTACTTCTCCTCTGTATTAAAAGAATTAAAGCCATTAAAACCTATTGGAGACTTAGCTGTAGATTGATATGAAAAGGTTACAGCATTTACTGAATTCGAGGGCTTGTTTAAAACATTAAGTTAAAGAATTTCTTTTATTTCTAATGATGTGGGTGAAAATTAATCCTTTTCTACTGACGACAGCAGCAATTGTAAAGGTAAATGTACGTGGATAAACCTACCCTCCTCATAGAAAAAAAATAACAGACTAATAGAATAATAGAAAAGTTCACCTTGCTTGGTATGAATGGCTGCACGTTACATTTTCCACCAATTTTATTTATTCTTTTGACGGTGCAGAAGACAATTCGAGGCCAATAAATCTCAAACATGCGAATGAGATGGTTAAAAACAAACACAGCATTCATACTCTTTTTCTAGTTAAGCTCAATAGTTATTCATAAAACACAATCAAATTTTTAATTCCTAGTCACTTTAAGAAAAAGCGTGCATACAGACAAAAAAAAGAAGAAGAAAACACTAGGACTATGCAACATGATGGAGAAATGCTCAACATGCCCAAAAAATTTTTGTTTAAAACCTGGTTTCATGATAATAAAGTTATTACATGTACAAGTCATATGCCCTCAGGGCATTTATGGAGGTCGTAAGTAAATGTATCGTCGTCAGGAGATAAAGAGCTTTCGAAGGAGGTATGTATCATAAGACATTGTCCTTGTTTTAAAAATCATTCACCCTTAAACTCTGACCTCATTTAGTCTAGAAGTAACTAAAAGCCTACCTTGAACAATAAAGTCTAAAAGTTAACGTCATCTCCAGACTCATGAGTACCAAGTTTGAAAACAGTCGGTCAACGCTTTCTGGAGGTATGATATCGTTCAAAGGGAAGGTCGGACACAAAAATCATTACTAGGTTCACTCGTTTAGCCAGAGATGGATTCTAGCCGGCTTTTATTCGTTATTTGCCAAAAGCCGGACAATAATGGC
>JAANSQ010000137.1:0-39158 GCA_036850885.1 Lepidocyrtinus dapeste
CAGACGCACTCACCAATCTCAATACCTATCTTCGCAATGCTCAGCTATGTAATAAATGAAATGTGAATTGACGTTGATTAAATTGTGGAAGAAAAGGGAATGAAAGAGTACGTTCGAATTCCTTCACTCTCGATTTATTAGCACGATATATCATTATAAATATGTTTGTTTGATTAAAAAAATGATTTGGTGTGGATTGGAGTATAGAGAACAGGTGCTATGTTGGCATGGCGGTGGCAGATAGACTATGCAACGGGATGAAACAGAAGAAGGCGTGTGTTGCGTTTGAGTACGCTTGATGGGTTACCTACGCTTGGTTCATGTCATCACTTAAAATGAAAAGGACTAGTCATAGTCTCAACGTCTCGAGATTTCAAGAATTGAAAATGGATTTGGACTTGAGGTTGCATTGTACTGCCTCAATACGAAAAAAATTATTCGGTTACCCTTGGTCATTCCTCCTAAGGAGGGTTGCACGACTTGGACTTTAATTCAGATGTCAAAACGTAAAAAAAATTTAATAAATGGAAGTAACACGGTGTACATGTTCTACATTATTTCCACCTCAACGGCACACAGGCTCAGTTTAAGTGTACCATGGCATTTTATTTGAAAGCGTTGAAGTGTCGAGAGAGTATTGGAGGAAATATAGTTTCTATTGTAAGTAAATGTAGTGTCACCTCACCTACTTCAAATTTCCCTTGGCCTTGTCACCGCGAGACTGAACTAGAGAAAAATGATAATGTATTGGGAATCTATAAAGCCTTTTAGATTGAACAACAACTTTACCACGTAACAAAGTGCATTCGCACTCACCCTCCCATAAATAGCTCACTTTCAGTTTCACAGTGAGAAAAGACCAGTAAGTAAAAGTAGTTCTGAAAAAAAATCGCAATTTGCACACAAAGTCGGAGGAGAATCCCTATAGCGAATATAAAGCATCAATTTAAAAAAGAAGGTGGGACCGTCCACCACTATACCGACCAGACCAGGAGCAGAAGCAAAACATCCGATAGAAGAATGACTAAGCTGTTATTTCTACCCTTCGCCAAAAACTTGGACTACGCTATCAAGTCAAGGGAGGAGGGATGACTAAGAGGGAGAGTCCGCTCCAACTCAAAAACTCAACTTTGCTTTACTACAATTTATTATGATTATCAGCATCTTCGTCACATAATCTACGTGATTGTATTTTTTTTGAGGGATGTTGTTTTGTTGTTGTTGATACAGTTAAAAACCTTTTAAGATGACAAGTGAAATAAAATAAATGGAAGCGGGGGCCTTGTCCTTAATACTTTTTTTATATTTGAAGCACGAACTTAGCATTCTGATATTCAAAAAGTAAATAAATCTTTGACTCATGTCAACTCCAAATGATCTTAGGTTCTGGTTGTTCTGGCGCTGGCATAGTCCATTTTCAAAAAGTCTAAGGAGTAAACTGTATCAGACACTATTTTGTTAGTACCGTTTTATCCCCGTTTCTCATCTCAGGTAGACTTACACTTTTCAAAATAAATCATTTTCTGTTTTGTCTGCGAACAATAAAGAAGGCAACATGTCAAAAGAGAGTAAGAGCTGTTGGAAAAACAGCGATACACCATGCAGCCTTCACTCTATTCATTTCATTGTCATGATTTTGTATTGTTGCACCATCCAATGCACTACACTTAATGGATGGTGGTGTGGTTGATTATTCCTTTTTTGAAAAAAAAACGTGCTCCCTCTTTCCGTATTCCTTCCTTCAAGTACGAAACTGATTGTTTATGCTACTTTATACTTTATCGCTTATGCAAATTGTAAGAAAAATGTATAAAAAAACCACACATTTTTACATATTTCGAACGTAAAGTGAAAAGGGAGGTGGCATCCAATCTTAAGGCATGCTACTATCTGAAGCGCATTACAGTAGTCTCATGATTACGTTTTACGATTATTGCATGCACTCGATCATTTTATCTTGTTTTCATGTTCCTTTTCAAGTAATAAAGCTGTTAAAAGCTAGTAAAAACGTAGCTGAAAATAGATATTTTGGAAGGGTTACAGCGTTTAAACCAAATCAAATGTTTTAAAATAAACTAAATCTGCCCTTATAGCGACAGGTTTTGATTCAAATAGGTCAATGGTTATCCTTTTTTTTATAAATAGAAGATCAATCGCTTTCGAATGAGCTATCACAAGCTATAGCTTGTCATTTAAAGATTATGTAACCTTCACCCCTGACCTCAAGCCTTGACGAATATGACCCAAAAGTTATACAGATCATTCTTGGAGTCTCAAACACTCATATACCAAGTTTAAAATCAATCGATCAACTCGTTCTAGAGTTTTGGCGAGAACGGTCAGACAGACGGACATATCAAAATAAATACTTAGCTTCGCAAGCTCAGCCACATAGTAAACTTGGTAGTTAAGCTAGTGCTATGCTGTAACCTGTACTCCATCTCTACAGCAATTTTCTTCCCTTCTGGTAGGTTACAGGTATTTACATAATCTATAATTTAAAGTTAAGGTTAGACATGACAATTAGCCTTTGCTTTTGCACTTTTTCTCGATGGAATGTTGGATTATGGATGCGCACTACTTTTCACATACCTTCCCTCCCTCCCTTACTCCCTATATTATTCTTTTGTGTTATGGAGTTGAATAGAATTTAGCGAGTCTCTTGGCCATAGTTCATGGTTAGTAGGCAGAGAGGTTTTCCCTCGCAGATAACCAAGTACAGGAGAACAACGGAATTGCAAATATTGCATGCAGGTCGAACGTAAGAATGCATGCGGGAAACAAAGGCATAATATTTTTTAAGTATTTACCTTGCTTTATTCTCTCACTACGTTTTGAAGAACAACCTAAGCCATTCATTCTACCAGCTACCCCTCCCTTTTCAAAGTCCTTAACTTACTCTATGTGACTCCTCTCGCTCTAATTTAATTATAGGACAGATTAACAAAAAGAAAGAAGAAGGTTTGATTCTAACTCAGTCCTAGATTCAGACATGATTCTGTCCTCTCTCCCTCTCACATCGCCCCTGCAATTAACATCATTTTTATTATCTTTCTTGTCACTTTAGAAAACAATGAGATGATTTTCAGATGAGATGTGGTGGAATGCAAAGTGTCGTGTCCGCTCGTGTTAGTCTTTTCATTGGGATTATAGGGATTCCCCAAGTAGCCTCATTTTTCGCTGATCACGTCAAATTTGATTAATTTCTAAGAAAAACACTAAAAATTATAAGATGACAGTACAATTTTTCTTAGTAGCTAGTCTTCAAATTGGATTTTAAAAATTTGTCATGGTGGTCTGGTCTCCTCTCATACCCGAACTTAATTCATTTTATAAGCTAAGGCATAATTGAAGATTCATATCGGACCAAATGAATTATTAGCTACTGACACGAAATTAAAAAATGAAAAATATCCTTACGTTCTGGTTGAAGGTCATCACAAACTATTTTTTCCTGTCACATGCGTCGTCCTTATTCGTTTTACTATCGTCATAATCTTAATTTGAATTTAAAGTATAGTCTTTACTACTTGTTTCCATCCTTCCAGCTAAACACGCAAATTGGATTTATCCAGAAGTCCAATTTGGATTTTCCTTGAATCCCAAGATAAGAAAATGGACAAGACACGAAAACGATACATAATCCTTTTGAAAGCGTGGGCGTTTCATGAGACATGATCCATGAAAGATTTACATAGTCTTAGCAATTTCCCGAAGGTTATGCAAAACTCATTAGAAGTAATAGCCGAAAATTTTCCTAGTGTCATCGTCACACTCACCTGGTGTTTTTGTAGATTGTCATCGTGGGAATGTATTTGTAATTGGTTGGCGATGAGTGATGATGATGTGTAGAGTAGAGATGTTGTTTAGATGATGACGTGCCAAGTGAAGCCAACAAGCGAAAACAGTTGCCAGCATACCAAAAAACCATTTTCACCATACAACCTTGCCGTTGCTGAAACGAATCAAATTCTGCAAGTTCTGCGAGTACATTGTAATTGTATTCAGAATATCATGTTTTCGGCACGCACACACGTGCCGCGACTTGCCAACCCTCGTCATTTTTAGTGTTGCGGTATGTAACGTGTGTTTGTGTGGTTTAACACATTCATTTCAAAGGGAAACATCTCTTCAGAATGGATTTTTTTTTACACTTTGAGAAACTTAAATACTACAGCGTATAATAGAATGGGAAATTATGGCGGTTTTTACGACTGAACTTGAATCAAAGCTCTTAAGTACACACAGATCATTTTGAAGGAGTTATCGTCATCATAATCATCATTTCAACAATAGCCAACTATAGCGTGTGTCACCAGATACACCGCAAATGGCGTAAAAAACTAATATAAAGATTTCCTACGGGTGGGTAAGGAAGCTCATTGGAATACTCATTCTGATTCTGTCGGAGACACAGTCACTAAAGTCACTAACCAAATAACTCTATGACACCTGTCTACCCTCCACTAGATATAGGGTATCACGCTGTGACTCTTGACATTTAAAGAGTAAATAGGTTCCGGCATGATGCAATATGCAATATTCGAGAGGCTCTACCTCAACAGTACAATCTTACAATGGCACAAATTCCCACTTGCATTCCACTACACTCATCTAGAGTGCATTAGAGTTGCATTCTTTGAACTTTTTTTTTGGGCGATGCGATCTTGACTCTTGATACAAATACAACCCAACTCGTTCCCAGTATTAGACTATAATTATAGTAAAAAAACATGGATCTAATCTCACCTCAGATGAATTGGATTTAAATTGGTAGTTATTTTTAGCGTGCGTGCGTACCAATGGGTACCTTTTTTATTGCTGTATCAAGATATCAAAAGTGCATTTTGTTTGGTGATGTACGCTTCATGTGCATGTACATGGTAGAGCGCTTCCCTTTTCTAAATCTTAACAAAAGAGAAGAGTTCAACTCAATCTAAAGAATTGTTTTCCTTACATTTAAGGAAATTAGAATGAATTGATAAACGTCCTTTCATTTACATCGCCCTCCACAT
The DNA here is from genome assembly GCA_036850885.1 of Lepidocyrtinus dapeste. Taxonomy (NCBI): domain Eukaryota; kingdom Metazoa; phylum Arthropoda; class Collembola; order Entomobryomorpha; family Entomobryidae; genus Lepidocyrtinus; species Lepidocyrtinus dapeste. The sequence continues at coordinate 5,016 of JAANSQ010000137.1, forward strand.
GTAATTAAAATTATTTACTGTATTCATTTTACTCTACAACATCATCTTAAAAAAATTACAAGGATTGCGTGCCTGGGCTCCTGTGATTTGATCAGTGATCACAGGAGCCCACTATAAATTTGCTAGTGAACTTGGCGTATTTTGGTATTGGTACCTTAATATTTATTGGACCGTTTAATCAAGACATTTGGGCTTGGCCCAGTTCACTACAATAAATACACTAGATCCTTCTTCCACGTTCTACAACGTCACCATTGTCTCCATCACAATTTCCCTAAATGAGAATGTATTAAATAGTTCAGTCGAAATTGTAAATATAATTATATTTGTAGGCAATCAATTAGCATTATGATCACCACCCACTTACCAGTTTGTCTACCTTTGTCTCTTCCATTTCCCCATTACGATTCCAATTCGATTTCATGTGAGATTAGTAAGGAAAAAACAGTTTACGGAATATGTTGTTCCTACTTTAAACGTAATTACTTCTCTTTGATCAATTTCATTGAAATGTTGGCCAACAAGGCTCAAATTGTGTCTACACTGCATATCATCATTATCTCAAGACATGCCATGAGGAATGCAACAAAATGCATCAAAAAAATCAGAAAAATCATCCCTTACGGATATGGCTTACGAAAAGATGCATTTTTTTACTTGCTTGCACGAAAGTTAAACGCAGGAAGCTGATTTGCATCATTCAAGCAAAAAAAATATGAAATAAAAATGGAAAAACAAAAAGTGCAGTAATGTTATGCCTGCGTTGCAATGCGGTTAACATGATTCATTCGTCGCGCTAAATTGTCTAGAAAAAGGAATCAAGTTGCGAGAGAAAAAAATTAATAATAATAATAGCTCCTGTTTACGGCGCTCTGAATTCTAATTTTTTTAGTAGGATATGTATATATTCCCTTAGAGGGAAAAAAATCCTCGAGATTAGGCTCCTCTTTGAGAATAATGCGTTATGAAGCTGACAATGGAGACTGTATTGGGTTATTGTTAGGGCTCGTTTGGTTGTTCAGTGCAAATCCAAAGAGACTTACTCAATTACGCATGATATACAGATTTAGTACGAAATAACTCTATTTTTATTGCTTCAGATCACTCTGTTTGTGGGATGGTGAAACAAGTGTATCTAACCTTTGTGTTTCCTAATCAACAAGAGATTCATGATCAGTCCATCAAAAATAAAAGAAATAGCCAGTGAAGCCACCTCACCTCCTCCCCAAGAAAAGGCGTCTCATCGTAATCCTAATCGCAGATGAAAAGCCAACAATGTACGAAACCAAATCCAACATAATTGTGATTTCCGTGCCATGAACCAATAGTCTCTCTCTTTTTGAGTCAACCACACGAAATTGATTGTGCAGCCAGAGTGATTCCAAGAGAGTGGGTTTGTTTTTAGCTTAATTGTAATGTCCAAAAAATGTCATAATAAATTTAAATTCCTTTTCTTTTTTGCATAAATTCTTTTGAAAAAACCAATAATTTTGCGATAGGGGAAAAAATATACAAATAGAAAATAGAATTCTGAAGGCTTCCATCGCCACGCCAGGACAAAAGCCATTGACAACGCTAGAACAGGGCAGAGTCGACCAGCCCTCAGAAGATTACACTTAAGTTTTAAGAGTCTCAAGTGACATGAGAACGGGGAACGAAACTATTTGCATGATGATAATTTATTAGTCTCTATTACTCATCTCGTTAATATTTTGAGGAACAAGACAAAAGGAATGTGAAGGACTATACTTCATCCACCACAAAAACAATTCAATTCAGGGAGTACATATCTGAAGAAGTAGCCTACATCTTAAACTAACGGTTACCCAGCACTGCAGCCGCAGCTGGTACACGATTGCAATGGGAAAACAATGGAATTGTGTTTATGGATGAATGCAAGATATGGTAAATTGCTTTGGATGGGATTTGGGGCTTTTTGGGATGGGTGTGTTTAGCCTGCAATCTACATTCTCTGCGTAGCCGTTTGAAAACTTGAAAACGATAAAAAATCAAAAATTATTATCCATTTTAGCCGACCAAGAATAGGGTGAAGGCGTAAAAGAAACTCTTGTTTTATGCTGATTGGCTCATTTGCATAATAGGGCTTATAGCCATTCAGTAGCCGTAATGTAGATGTTAGGCAACAATGCATATTGCATTGTACACATTTCCTCGGAGATTTTCAGGAAATTCTACTTCGCATTCTTAAATCACTTATGATTTACACCCTACCCATCTCAGCCTCATATTGCACTAGAGCGAAGGTATTTAGGACGTAATAGGTAGACATAAATTTTATGCAGGTCTCTCAAAAGATGAGACAATTTCATAACTCTTCAGTTACCTGTATTTATGGACCAATTAGCTAAAAATATTATCCTCGATTTTGCTGGTCAAGCGCGTAACATTATGAAAACATTTACTCAAAAATTGAATTGGAGTAGGTAAATTACTCTGATAAAAATCCACGTGCGCCTAATTTTTTTTTTCAAACGTTTACGTTTTGCAAAAAAGGAAACACATTTTTTGACCAAAAATCAAGATTAAAGGTGGTAGGATGTATGGTACATTTTGCTTTGAAAGAAGCTCAGCTCAGGAGCTCACTTGTGTGTTTTAGCCTTTTGGAGGAGTTGCGGATGTGAATGTATCTATTTCGCGAACAAGTGATTTGAGCCGTGACAAAGTTTGTCAGGATGCTTGCGTGCCACCGTACATATATGAACAGCACGCGTTAAGATAACTTTTAAGGTTTAGACTGCTGCTCTTTGGACGATGACAATAAGAACAAAAAATTACCTAAAATTTTAACAACGTCACAACACCTCACAAAAAAAACAGGGGATTCATACATTGTTTCAAGACTCGAGATGTGTTACATTTCACATAAAAATGTTTTTAAATGCCAGAGCGAGAGTGTGATAGACAGGCGGAAATTGAAATTAGTTTAGGCATTTTGAAACACTCTGACAGAGTTCTGATGCTCTTGGTCTGTAAAGGTTTGATGATTAGTTTCCGTTCGTAATATATCGACTTCTGGGAAAATATTTTAGGATGTAATTGCTTCAAGTTTTAAACTTAAGCTAAATGGAAGGATGATGCTGATGCTTTTTGAAATTACTTAATTATCCATGTCAAAATGTCAAGGAGGGGATTGTCGGATTTCCGTAAATTATCTAGAAAACAAAAATTAAGCTCATCCCTAAATTATACAGAAAGCTACTCTAAATTCATGTAAACTTTCGAGTTTGTAAGGAACGAACTTGTTTTCAATTTAATTGTAGATTTAGTAGACTTAAATTTTGAAATTGGAATTGAGTGCGAAGCGAATGTAGTGAAAAAAAACAAATTGTAAGATAAGACTTTACATGTAAATCTACGCCGTAATTAAAGAAATGAAAGCCTCAAGAGCTAAAGCGTTCTTTTGTTTACAGTTTTATTGCGCGTTTGACACCTGCCGGGCCGCACTCAGGTAACACGGGTTGGGCTCATATAGAAAAAGCAGAGAGATAAAAGTAAGTGGTACTACTTTAAGGAGGTGACGTGAATTCGGGATTAGGCAATAGCCTGTTGAAATTGACGCTACTAGTTCGAAAACACTACTTCCTGATTAGTACGGCGTTTGTAGGGTTTCGTGTATTGCCTGACGACTTGACGAGATGAGATGTGATGTGGGATCTCATCACCACGTCACATCACAATGCAGCAGGCAATCTAATAAAATGCGCTTAGCATAGACTCATTAGTCAATAAAAAAGATTTTTAATATTTAATCATCAAATATGTAAATTTAGCTATTAGAATGACAGGCGGAGATTGTGAAAGGCTTGTATGATATGATCATGATCTCATCGTTTAAGGAGGCTACAGACTACTACTCAGAAGCAACAACAATGCCAAAGACTCTACTTAAGCGACGGTAATCACACACCGAATAAATCAATAGCCGACGGCAGTCCTTGTCAACCCTATCGCCAATCTGAGACTATCTTATCTTAACTCTGACTGATTGTTGACATGACATGACAGTTATAATTTACTTGTAAAAGTAAATGCTTAACATAACTTGCTGTCATGTCAGTACAACATGGAGGAAAAATAAACTTTGCGAGGAATTTTTTCCCTTCAATAGAAAAATTTGTACTGGAAGGAAGGAAGGATTAAGCACCAAAAATGTATTTTTTAAATGAGTTTATTCAAGCGCGAAGTAAAAATGCAGAAGCATAATCGGTAGTTTTGATTAGTTAAGGGTATTTGGTAACATAGCGCCATTGTTTATCGCCTCATCGTCATGGCTCATCCTATTCTTGAAATGACCGTACTCAAATTAGGTCTACGAGTTATGTAAACTATAATAAACAATTGTTTCCCTTGTTAATTACCTCGTACATTTTTTTTACACTAGAATAATTAATCCTTAGCAATTTTTTGCATTTTTTTATTCCTCAGTCACGTATCTATTTGTATTTAGAGTCGTCCCTCCTCCAAATGCATTCAAATGTTGTTCACCATATTATTCAAATTATTGATTAATCGCGAAGAACTATGTAGTACCTATGAAATAAAAAGGGAGGGAAGGAAGTACAGTGAAAAGGCTGTCGGAGGGGAAGTCACCACAACGCACTTTTTTCCTTTGATTGCAATCTTCCAATAAAAATCATTCCTTAAAAGTGTAATAATTACTAAGCTCGATACTCGATACACCAAATGTGTTCATCATCGTAGCCACAATCACATCATATTTTACAAAATCAGGGATTTCAGGTACATTACGCAACCCAACTACCCAATTCCCATTTAAGGCGGAGCAGAGGAAACGCAGGAAACGGACATTTATGCAAGGCAAACAAAGTTTTTCCTTCTTTTTTTTGAAGAGAAAAATTTTAAACGTTTTCAACATTCTTGTGAGATTGAGACTACTGGCGGAAACTCATTAGCACCCTAGCTTACTCCATTGTTTCGCTAGACAGATTGAACGATTAAAAGAATCAATTTAAGAAGATTAGCGAGTTTTTTACAAGAGCAAATATTAATCTACAGTGATTAAGCTAGGTTTGAGTGGTGGTGAGCTCATAAAACTATTCAATTTTCAATTGTTCACTTTCCTCTGTATGAGCTCATTACCTAAGCATGTCATCATCGTCCGCACTCATCGACACTCATTCAAACATTTCAAACGTAATCGAGCCCTTTGAGCAGTTCGAGCCAACAGCCAAGGGTAGCCTATAGAAACCACCCAGCTAGAGGTAATTCATTGATTTGCTTCAAGTGCCAATAAAAACGACACGATTGAAAAATTCAAATTAAGCTATTTCCTGTAAAATGACTGAAGAAAGAGGGAAATTGTCAAGAGGATGATGGCACTCATACTCCACTTCCATAATTAAAGTCTACTAGGATGCCAATCAATCCACCCCAAAAAAATCTTTATTGATGAAACGAGCCTGTAATTTATTTTTTTTTGTGAGCTCATCGCGTGAATGTAATAATCGGTTCGTATCTTTTCTGTGATTTAAAAGTCTCTTCTAGTATATACCCATTGTGACGCCCATAGTAGCTGATTGTTTATCTGGAACAAAGTTCATCAACATAACTTGATTTGAATTTGAAATTTTGAACGCTGAATAAGGAAAGATTTTAATCTTCCTCACGGTTTGGATATCCTATCATAAATTTACATAAGGCGTAAGTTAATCAGTCGTCGACTTAAAACAAGAAAGAGGAAGAGAGCAAAGAAATGAACCATATATTATGCAGCCAATTCAAAATGTAGGGAATTCGTACCTTAATTAATTTCGCCAAGTCTAGCGTTCACCATAAATCATAAATTATAAATTATGTTTGAGCAGTGAAATATTTAAAAAAAAAATAAAATGCCTTCTTAAACTTTAATGGCGATCGATATTTAATGAGGATGATCCTACTGCATAAAATTTAGGTGAGCAGTTATGATTTTAAAATTTTAACTTGAAGATTTAAGTACCCATAGACTCATAGCGAGATGGAGGAAGGAAGGGAGGATGAGCAAAAAGCAATTCGTTCCAGTCACTGCCGCTGCCTCATTTTCTCTGGGGAATTTTAGACTGATCTTGTTATACTCTAGCGTAATTGTTTTTGCTATGCTGTTATGTCGGTTAACGATCTGATCTACGGCGTAGTTGTTAGGATCAATAGATGCGTGAAATTAACTTCATGAAAAAACTTTGCACTTGTTTGCATTTAGCCGGTGGTAAATATAGTTCTTAGTGATTTGGCGATTGAGTTTTGAACCAGGTGTTATGCAAATAATATTTGTAACTGGTAACTGCAAAATGTAAAGATGGCTCGTTAACGACGCTTGCATGATCCAAGGGAAGTGTAACTGAAATTAAACTGCGCATATACATAGGTATTGATTATTGGTTCACTAAATTAAAAAATCTTTATTTCTCGCGACATCTAGCAAATTCATATGATATCATCACACTACATACATTCCTCCACATCTCACAGAACAAAAAATCTTAAATTCATCCTACTGAACCAACTTTCGTACCCTGTTCCAATTCATCCTTCCTTTATTTCCTAATTATTAGCTATTCAGATACTTTTAAAAACAATTTAACAAGTTTAAACAATTTTAACAGTTCTGAACAATTTTTAACGATTCTTAACAATGCTTAACAATTGGGTTACTATACAGTCAAGTTATTGCGAGCAGTTCATAACAACCTATTCCCTAAACTTAGTTTGGAGGTTGAAGGCAGGGCAACCTAAGAAAATTACACAACCTTAAATAGTTCATATATAGTTTCAATCGGATCAAGTATATCGTTTTGGGGTTACCTAGGTGTTTCCGGTATTTTCATTAAAACATAGGAATAGGATTCTATTGAATTTAAATCCAGAAATATTTTCTGACCTAAGCTACGTTTTCAGTGAACAAGATTCCGTGCTCCCGAATAACTCTCCACCGATCCGTTCCCTGCGCTAGCTACAACTATGTATAAATGTCATCCAGTGACCTGGTCCATTTAATCTGTATCTTATACAAACTCAAAAACCACTTCTTATTCTATAACAACAGTAAATACAATTCATTTCTTAAAACTTAACGAAACCCGAGCTATTCATATTTTAAAATGGTTAAAATTGTTTGGTTCCTTTCAGTATTGCTTCTACTTGTGTCATTTCCTATAAACTGAGATTGGGTTGGATTGTTTGATCGTTGGATAGTGTGATTGATTGCTTTCTATTTCATGCACCCTTTCTAACTAACCCGTTCAAATCCTACGCACCAAGACGACCATCATCACAAAAAAGTAGTATTGCGCCCATTTCACAAATGGAGATCATTAACAATTACAAAATGAGTGAGTACTTGTTCTCCCTTCCGGTAAGAAATAAAAAGTACTGTAACCGTTTCAATCAAGAAAGTGACAGTGTTATTGTAGCACATTGATATATGGAAAACAGTTTTTGCATCTGGGCTAGATCAGGTTAACTGATAGAGTTAAATATAAAAAATAATATGCGACGGGTTAATCCTAGTTGCAAAGGTTGTCTTTTGAATGGGGCCTGATGTCTAAAACTTAGTCTTTAATTGGTCGTGTGAGAGCTCACACCAATAAAATTGTACTCACTTAAGGTACGCGAGGGATAAAAATAAGCGTAAAAGAACGAGAAAACTTGAGTAAAATGAACGTAAAGATATTTTTAAAAAGGAGGTTTAAAGTTTAAACATTCCATGCAGTACTGACTCTACGTGAATCAATCTAGTAATTAATATTAGAACCGCTTAACTTTGGGGAATTAGCTTAGTTGGCGAGTCTAGAATCTCGGAATTTGTTTATTTCTTTGGCAGGTCTCGTAAGTGAGAAGGTAAGTATTCTAGACGGTACAATAGCTGGTGTACGCTTGCAACATTTCATTATCCCGGAGGTAATGACGGACGATCGTAGTAACAGGCTTGGGGTCTAAGTCTGCCACGCCGATTCTGACTCGGTGAGTTCCTCCTTGTAAATCCTGGACGATTAAGTCAGTATCTCTGTAGAAGGAGATGGGGTCAGAGCCCGTAGCAACCTGAGCGGAGCTATGATCATCAGCATTTCCTGGGATGTTGACGGGAGCAAAGGTTACCATGATGGAACAGTCCTTGGCGGTAGCTGCCAGTAAGTACATTTCCGTAGCTATGGTTTCTGCTTGAGTAAGCGGCAAGTGTATTTCATCCAGCCAACGTTCCTTTTCTAAACACTCAGTGCTGGGGCAAGCTGAGACAAGTGTAGGAGATGGACAGTCCGAAGAAGAGCCCGAGAAGCAGTCTTTTTCCTCAAAGATTAACTTGCCATTTTCCTTGTATTCTATGGCTCCAGTGATTGTCTCATCCTCATCTTCAGTGGAAGAAGTATCAAAGCATTCTTCGAAAGACTCGGAATCCGATAGTCTCTCAGTTTCTGTCCCACTGTCTACAAAGTTATCGTAAGAGTCTCCCGTCAACACTACGTCCAACTTTGGGCTGCTTTTTAGATCTTCCTCCTTCACAGCGATTACTTTAGACTTTGGAGTACGCTCTCCTTTCCTGGAGTTTACAATGCTTGTCCTGTTGTGCACAGGACAAATCTTCTGATAAATATTGTAAATTGAGGGCTCTCCCACCCACACCGACTTTTGCCTATCCGCCAATTTCTGTATTTCTAGAATACGGTTAAGTATACTCCCTTCAGGTAAGGGACGTGCTTCGTCGTTGCAAGACTCCCTAATGAAATTCTCCTGAGTTGGAGTATCCTCTTGAGAAGGACTTTTCGACACTATTTTACTGTATAGCTGAGATGGTGTCATTTGACATAGGCTCTTACGCAACTTTCGCGTCAATCTATTATAAAGGTCAAGACTTTCCTCGTACTTGCCCTTATCCGGAATGTATTTCGGTTTGAGTAAAGACACACACAGCAAATACACGAAGCTATTGAGAGCGCTGCCAAATTTAAAAAAAGAATGAAAATTCAGAAAAATTTCTTGGAATTCAGTCAAAACTCCTTTCTTTGTAGGACACGTTACCTTGGCATTTCCGTTCCTATGAAGCTAGAGCTTTCCCTACATGCCATCCATCTGCTCAGTACAGAAAGGATTCCCAGAGATCCCAGAGATTCGTCATTATATTCGCCAAACACTAGTCTCCCATTCTGTAGGGATGAATTTATACACCAAAAGGATTTAATCTCGTTGACTCAGTCAACACACCGTGTTTTTCCCCAAGATACACAATAAATAGCTTGTTAGAAAGGACTTACGGAAAAGATGCGAAAATTATTCTGCGGATTAGCGATCAGCGCTGTTATTGCCTCTATCATTCTTTGTGGATTACTGTAACATGGGAGAAGCGTCAAATGAGCAAGTGTTCATGCACTGATTGTGTCACTCTCTCGTAAACAAAAATATTTCATGGGATTATCTACTCTGACATAATGACTTACCCAGAAAACAAGTCCAATGGACAGTATGACGTTCGTGACGAAATCTTTGCGCGTTTCAGCTGAATCATAAGAGAGATGATTTTTATTTAGAGGAGAAAGCACAAGTCATGTTTTACCCTAAAGTGTATAGCCCACCTTGAGAAACTGATTCAAACAGTATGTACATAGATTTGGCAAGTCTCCACCGCAACTCCGCATGGAACTAGGCCACCAGCCTTGTTTCGCCTTTATCTCTACGCAAAAGTCTACACCATCCGAGGGATATCTGTTGATCCGGGCGAAATCGCTATGAGATGTGGCATACGGTACGCAAATTTCCTTGTGACGACGATGCGCTGAGCAAAGAACAAAAAATACATTAAAAAGTGGCACAAAATTACAAGGATATATGCACTGTATACGGAACGGGGCAATATGCAACGGTAAGTTTCTTTACCAGGGCGAACACTTCCTAGCATTTTGTTTAGCTTCGCAATGTCTTCAGTGCTGAGCTGTATGGCCTCCACAGATCCCATAAACTCTGGTCCGATTAAAGGACCGAAGATCTTATTAGCGAATATCACTTCTCGTTCCACTTTCCTCCTACGCTTGGCCAGATCTCCTATTGGCTCACCTACATTCACTTTAGACAACCGTATTACCCTCTGGTCCTATTTGAAGTAACATGATTTATAAAAAAAATTCAATTTATCTTAGTCACTTCCGACCCTTAGACTCTTCTTTAAATGTACACTTACATCTTGCAGCGCTAGCACCACGTTTGCATTCCCTTCGCCCCGATACTTCCACCCATGCTTGAAGATGTTTAATGTCTCAAAAAAGGAAGTCTCTTCAATCCCATCGCGTAACTCCTTGATAACCTGTGACACAACCATATGGAGATTGATTAACATCTTCTCCTCCACTTTCTCCTCACTTTGTATACAAAACGACTCCATGTTTCCGACAAACTCTCAAATTCAGAAACTAAATTTCTCTCTGCTCCATTAATCACTGTGATTTACTTGTCCCCGAGAGAGACAACCTAGTTTAGCTACAGAGTGTTTCTCTGCAGCAATGCAACGGTGCAAATGTGCAAGACAAGCTCAGTCAAGAAAAAAAAATTGAGGAAAAGCCTCTGCTTGACTTCGGTGCGGAGGCAGGAACAAAACAAAAACCTAGTGTCAAAAACGTCGCTCTTTATATGCATAATGCCTAATGCGAAAAAAAACCAAATGCAATACAATTGAATCCAGTACCAACCATATCGCACACCGTACGTCCACAAGTTACAACACAGCCCTACTTACATCTTCAAGTTAATGCTGCCAGGCTGAAAATATGCACCTTGTAGTGTTCTCTACAATTTATAATATTCCGCAGAAAGCAAACTCTTTTGCTATTAGTTTTTTTAAAGGTTTGCTTAACAAAACGTTAACGGCTCATACAATGTCATGACAGGGAATTAGGAGGATGACAGTGATGACTGCATAGCCACACTGTATCTCCCTAATCAACCATACTTAGTTTACTTGAGTCTGCGGGAAACATTAAGATAACGTTTGGCCAACAGTATAATGGCATCTTTCCGTGTTCTTATCTTGTCCATCGTAAGATAATACTGTGGGATGTTAGCTAACCAACTGCAGCTCTTTTTTTAGCCTTATCATGTAGAATTTATGGAATAGTCAATTGAGCCATATACACTCGAACATAAACTAAATCTCAGTTGGTCAGGTATTGTTCCAGATGTGTTTCACCTGGATTATTAGAGTAGTTTGTTTGGAATCCATTTAAACAATCTAATTTTAACAAATGAAACACTCATGCAATGCAATTTTAACTTTTAAAAAAATTTTTTTTTGGCTTAAGTGAGATCCATTAAGTCATTCATGAAATGTATAAGTTTATTTGCTCATCATCAATAATACTAAGCTTGAATGACTAGGACCATAAGGGATAAAGATGTTGATGACGGCACCGACTCTGACTATTATCTCATAAAAGTTATCTGAGTTTTCTCTCATTTCACTTGGCCAGGTCTCTGGGTGACGTATTCGAGTGATTTTGGACTAGAAAAAAACACTCGGTTCATTTTCAACGTTCTCCATAAACTCCCATTTCCCAGAGAGATGACACAAGTGGCTAAACTTATTTTAGAGATTTAAATCTTTCAAGTTTTTCTCAAGATACCCCTTGATTTGAGAATTCGTCGGAATTCAATGTATGAATGTGTTGTAACCCTAAAATGTATAAATATTTATGACCCTATTGTAAAGCAAAGTACAGCTATGTAGGCACGAACACAAAGAACATTTCTCGGAACTTGTAGAATCTATAGAATCTGTAAGCTTTCTTCATCGGAAATGAAAACCTTCCATGAGATCACTTTGCAACAGAGAAGATTCCAATGGTTCAATACACTTCCCAAAGAATCAGATTTAATATGAGCAAACAACTTTCGCAACAAATTTCTTTTTATTTACGCCATCGAGTGTTGAGCATCATCGTTTACAAAATCTCCATAATTTATGTAAATGAGATGTATCATGAAATGGAAGCGTACTAAACAAAGTGCCAACATCCTTATTAAATCCCACCCGACAGTAAACTTCTCAACTGGCTTCGTCAAATCCGGTAAAAGTTACATGAGCTCATGAGACGTTTTTTTATGGGAATTCTGTCATAAAAACTGCGCAGTTGCCTCAATTCTCAATTCACTGAATCCGGTACGGAGTAGAATGAGTTTATTGGCCTAATTAGATATCATAATGCCCTCTTCGGAATTCCAAAGCCAAAGTTGATTCTTAAAAATGTGAAAGCATAGCTGTCATCCTATTCCCTCTGATCTAATTTCTTTACAGTTGAAAATAAAGCAGCGCAAACATACAAAGACTCAAGGAAGGTACCGTTATGAATTATGAAAGACCTTCCCGAAACTTGACGTAATCGCACAAGCGTACCCAAATTAAACTTAAATGTAGAAAGTATGTAATCATGAAAGGAATTTACACTGAGATATCTGATATGGTGTCGTAATTCAAGACATCTAGAGTGTATGGCATGTGTGCTGTTGTTTTTTCCGGCTCTAGATTCAGATCCGCTTTCTCAATAAAAAAGGACGTGGCCATTCAAGGTACAAAGTTCTGTCGGAATGCTCGCAATTAAACTAAATCCAAGTTGAGCATAAACAAGGCGCCTACATCAGCTCAGTAGAGTAAAACTAGGATGTTTTCTGGTCTTGTTTTCGACCAGAGCAAAACAATGCGTTACCCCGTACTTACATGAAAATCCAGAGATTCGCGAGTATTCGAGGACATTGACATGTTAGAGCGTAGTCAGCGGGTGTAATTTGGTGTTCAAGGTAACTGCAGGTGTAGATGGACACCCCTCCTCTTCTATTTTTTTGTAGTCCGGCTCGAGTTTGATGATCCCCCACTTTCCAAGAGGATGACGCCTATGGGGAATAATCACAGAGTCCGTCTCTGGGAAAATGGAGAGAGTGGCATGTGTACAAGAAGTAGGTAGCTCCCCTTTCGCGACGGCATGTGAGCCCCCTCATACACTCTAATCTTGACAGGAACAATTTAACAAAAACATTAAATAGATTTCTAAGTAATTTTTGATACATATTTTTTGCAAAGCTTGTCAGAAACTATTTTATCAGGATGATCTAATGCTGCAATAAAGACTAAAATATGCATGAACAGTATCATTATCATTGTTTCGTTTCTTTGGCTAATCTTGGCATTGCGGAGTGTGCAAAAAAAGCTAAAAAAAACGAGGATTGATGAGTAGTGTCGGTAAGGTCGGAATCGTAAAGTTTGCACATGTGAAGAGCACAAACGACTCAGCGAAAAGATCACAAGGTGTCTTTTTCTCCAGACAGTGAAGAATTTTCTGAAAGATGCAAGTGTTGCAAAAGACTGGAGAGTAGGCAGGTGTTGTGGGAGTTAACATTTCAACATTTCAAACCAGAAAATTACATATTTTTTTCTTACATGATCATCATGTCTTGTCTAGTAGCCTACCTTAATCTTTTACTGACGCTTGGCTGTCGCTCTATAAACAATAATTATTTCCTAACCAGGCATTACCCGCACCACACAAAAAATCCATAGAGTTTTAACAGGAAGCGATCAAAAACATGAAAATAGCCTCTGCACAAGCTGCCTTTATACAATATTTTTTTTAACTGGGTTATTATTTCCTCCAGAAAGTATTTCGAGTCAAATTTCAACACGATTTAGAATGTAATGAGCTACTCAGCATATATCGTGTTCTTATCTGGAGAAAACGTAGAATCAAGTTAAGCTTACGAATTTCATTTTATGGGGTTACAACAACACCTTTCTTTCGCATCCGGTTTCCTCAAGTGATGAAATTCTAATCCATGCAATTTTTGATGTAAGTTGATATGTTAGCTCATGCGTCATCCTAGCCTACCTACTACCTACGCGCCCAAATAAGCCTACTCAAATGCAAGATAGCAAGTACATTTTCTGGGTTTAGCTTAGGCTTTAGCATATTCTCGTGGTATCATAATCCTTTCAAGTTCACTCCAAGATTAGTATCAGACAATCACACCAATAAATATATTAGAAAGGAGACAGTTTACAGCCAGCCTACTTATTTAGCTTATCAATGGTATGATTAGGTGCATCAACAACTCATCAAAATTGCATAGCTCTACACGATGCACTTCACCTCTAAACAATAAAGCTCGTACAACATCACCCCTTTTTTCTTCATAAGAGAACCTAATACTTTTTATGGTTCATTCACTCCATTCAATCAAGCTTTTCTTTAATCTATTTCCAGGATGTAATACCATAATTGTATAAATGAACTAGAGGAACGAAGCGAATCCACATAATTTTTGGTGGTTAGGCTTCGTGGCGTCAAGTCACCAAGAAAAAGATCACTAATTTATGACATAGACTCAACCAAATCCCCAAAATGAAAGAAACGCAATGATTTTTTTTCCTCTTGAAGGTAAAGCAATGCCATGGTCAGGCGACACTATTGGAACAGGATAATCATTCCAAGTTTAAATGATGCTAAGCTGAAAAAATTGATATTATTTACAAAAGTGATTTTTTTTTCCATTGATTCGAATTAATCTCTCTATGCTCGACATCAATTTAGGGCAATTATTTCTAAAATGTATGTTTCATTCAAAGCCATTAAATTTCGTACGTCAGCACCCTTTCTTCCATCATGTAATTTGCAAATGAGAGAGATGAGAATTTGCCAAAAAAAAAACTATGCTGTACGCACGAGATAAAGAGACATGAAGGTATTTTATCATTGAAAAGAATGTAAAGTGCGACACAACCATAACGACGAAAACGAACGATCGATGAGTGTGATTAAATTATTTACATACCCATGTCGTTATTTACCGTACGTTTACAAATAAACATGTTTTCTCTAAGCGCTCGTGCTCTGTCCCAACTCCCAACCTCCCAACTAGGAGCAAAGCTAACTCAGGTAAGTTTCAATTGTCCTATTCATTTATATACTTTTCCACCAAATACATTTTAATATTTGATGCGTTCTTGTTCCCTTTTTCTCTAGCCTGAGCAACGAGCAACGCCGACATGTGACATCAGTACAGCTTACTACAATCCATTTCAAGCAGGTGTCACAATCGCGATAAACATGATTAAATTTTATTGATCTAGTCGATATTGCCAATAGCCATGTATAGTTGTAGAGTGGTCAGTGGTAAACAAATCAATTAAATTAGGGAACGTATAGAACACATCAAAACTAGGGGACGAGTAGAAATTATGCGATATTTTAAGGATACTTCAGATATGCAATGCTGACCAGTGACAATGACTACGTAAGTACCTTGATAACATTTCATAAATTCTTATGAATTAATTATACAAAGTAACAAATTAATGCCAAGGCTATGCCAGGTGGAAAAAATGTTTAATGAGTCAAGTGTTTCTACCTTTTGTACCGGATGGTACTAGATATTTTCTATTGACCCATCATCTCATTGTCATTGTCAGCCTCAAGGAACACTTTATAAATTTGGCAAAATCCACGAGTCTAAATCACTTGAAAAATTTGCCAAATTTTTATTCTGGATAAAAAAATCAAAATTTCATACGTTTGCCAAAATTCTAGGTAGAGGTAGACCACCGCATACGGCATCATATCGCGCAGTATATATGCATTGCGGAAATTCTCTGACTTGAAACTTTTTCAGCGAATTAATTTCTAAGAGGAATAGCCAAGCTTACAGTTCCTTGCTCCTTTTCTTCCTTCCAACTTCCAGCAGCGACCGTATTGAGCTTGTGGTGAGTTCTCCCAGTTTCGCGAAATCTCATAGAGACTATATGCGAGTGGTGCACTTAATAACTATAGCCTCTGACCTATATGCTTAGCAGCCTTCCTTTGTGCCTCTTTGACAGCTGGAGAAACTCTACCAAGTGCTATACAATTTCCAGCGAATTGCTACCTGAACACTACACTCTGGAAAAAATCTTTCCACTCGCACTGATTTCACTGAACTGACCAAAAAACGCTGCTGTCTGTCATAAACCCAAAAATTAAATGGAAAAATTTTGTTGTTCTCTCACTCACCTACATTTTTTTTCTCCAGTTGGGGAAATGAACGCTTTACTAGGTATATCAATGCTCCTCTGTAAAGTAATTTAAGCAGTAGAGATGAGAGATGATGAGTGGGTTCGTACTTATAACTGCCACACGCGCTTCACTTTTTCTGACAAATGGGGAAAAAGTGATGCCGTCTGAAAGATTATGGTTTTCGTCGATGACAGGATAGTGTTACGACCTACCAATGCAATATTAATTTAATAGTGGCTAGCAAGCAACTGCATTAACCTTGTCAAACGCTACTAGCTACTGGCATTCCTCTCTTTTAGTCGTACCCACAAATAAAAAAAATGTATGAGGTTGGTCAGTCTTTTTGTTTAAGAGAGAGTACACTGGTCAAGCCAGTACAGTCCAGCTAGTCCAGCATGAAGCCTCGCAACAAAGTAATTTATGTACATCATTTAAAGTCTAGGAAAATCCGTAAAGAGGCAGCCTAATTCCTAATCCCAAGTTTAAACTCAGCAAAAGTTGAAGCATGAGAGCATAGCCTATGGCACAAGTTAATGGTTGAGTGTCACACAGTCAAATAGTATCATCTCCTAATTTCGAGTAAAAATGCTCGACTTTGTCTAATTTTTTTTATTACGACCGCGACATATTATCATTGAGAGTGTGACATACTTCCCTGAAGCGAAACCATCCATCCGGAATGCCAAAGCCAAAGTTTTTCATGTGTTTACCACCATTTAAAAATCTAAATGAGTAGGGCAGCCTATGAATGAATGAGTTAATGAATGACCAACGACCAAACTCGAAGATTCTCGTATACAAACCCAAAAAGCTTAAAAAAGGAAATAAAATTTCATAACTAATTCTCCATATCCATCATACAATGATTACATGAAATGTAGGGAATGCACAAAGAAAATATATATGTTCAGACTTGAGTGATTTTGACTGGGAGGTGGGAGCAAACCTAAAAAATTCCATCAGTGATTTTGAATGTACTCTGAAATGAAGAGGTGCAACCAGGGAAATAAAATGTGTCGGTATATAATTAACTAAAGTATCATTACGTTTCTCACTGATTTGGGGTGAGTGTATGCAGTTTCTTTGAAGTTTGTAGCGAGTCAACTATTTATAGCCATTTAAAGAAAGAGCTACGCTTGGGTTGTTAGTTTGAGGCTTGCTGTGTGTGGTCTCCATAGGTATTTTATTACATTTTATTCGAGTGCATTGCATTTAGAGTTCCTGAGTTGAATGGATTCAGTTCAGTCACACTTTTAGGCTGTTGGGTGCTAGTTTGTGTGTGTCGTCTCATTCAAATGCCACATTAAATGTGTTCCCTACAGTATTCCTAAAAGTTTAAGCGTTAGACTGAAAAAAATTTTTTCCTCGCACGTCTTCAACTTGTTCATCCGTTTTGAAACACGATTGATTATGTGAAGCAGGAGAGCATGAACACCAACACGACCTCATGCATGCCAAGTGTAGTTTACACGATGATGTAGGTAAATCATTTAGTTTTATGACAGCTTTGACTCTGACGTAGTTTCTTCTTGAGTAGCCTAAGTACAAAAGTCAAACTGTCGCAGTGCCACCACTTTATGCTTTCCGTGCTTAAATTGTTTTACTAAATCCTTTCATTTTTTCTCGTATAACATACATCATCCATCAATTCACCTTGGTTTCAATCAAACTTAACCTATGTTTTGCCCAGCCAAGTAGGCTTATCTAGAAAACATAACCCTCTCCTGGGTAAGAAATGTATAGATAAATCTAAATGTACTTTTTCTGCTCAAACCTAATGGAATTTGGTTTTATCCCAAAACAAATTCCTTTAGCCTTGCTTTGGATCTTTGATAAAATATTTTCCTACAGTGGTAAACCAACCTTTTCCAGTTTGTCCAGAGGTTTCAACTTCCAGCCCATTGCTTTTTCCCCTAGTTACTATTTTGTTTAGAATCCTGAAGGTTTTACTGTCCCTTTAGTCTACAGGGGTAATATGAGCCAATCTTAAGAAAGTACTTTAGAGTAGCACATGGCGTAACTTTTATGACACGAACATAAATTATAAGTTTTGCTCGAGCCAGCCGAATATTTTATGAATGAAAGCTTGTCATTCCATCGTCACTCGTCTTTGCATCATCACATCACGGAGAGCGTTAAATGGCTCTTAATTTTTTGGTCCAGACTTGATGAATCACACTTAAACTTGCCTATCAAATCAAAACTTAGTATTTAATCTAGCCAATTAAGCAAAGATAAGGTTGAATTTTAAGATTATTTACATTCTTAATTAGTAATAATTATAAGCCTACAATGTCATAATTAGAGCCTATGGCCTTTGGTTTGTCGCAACGCTAACTTTTGCACCCGTCATGCCTAAAAAACCTGTCTGAATGTACGGGTTGAAGACAAGACTATGACCTGAGTACAATCACTTTAATTATACGGGTTTCTTTTTCTTACGACACTTCCATTTTTACCTAGATCCCATTCATCATCATCTCCAAAATTGTAGTCACCCACCTAAGGCCATTTTTATGTCTCATGTGCTAATCATGTGTAATCGATGAATGGGAAGTATGTTGAAACAGATCAAACACTTTAAGCCTTACCAACTAAATGGACTCTTGATGATAACCTGTTATTCAAATCCTGTAAGGTGATTGAGGACGATGAACAACGACCGATGATCCAATAGGTTTAGACAATCTATACTCCAAGCTTTTTATCATCTTTCAGGTCAGAGTGACAGCTTCTCCAGAAAAGAACTGATTTCAGTATATCACGAGTCATGGAAAACTTCTCCAAAGAAAAGAAACATTATTTTCCCGTGAGTCTATGCCTCTTCTCACGTTCCAACTTTTTCTACTGAAAAACAGCCCTCTCCATTATTTTCGAGGGCGAGGGTGAGGTGAACTATGTACTTTAGGTATTGCTGGTGTAAAGCACTTTTCTTATTTTCTTCACTCGTGCCACTCGCACTTTAACTCTGAGATTTTACCATCAAAGGTTAATTCCATAAAGGATTCAGTCTATTCAGCTCTCCATCATCCTCCATTTCTTTTAGACAGTATGCTCTTTGATTTTGAGTAACTTTCTTAATCGAGTTAAGTACTTTTGGAATAGGCATTGTCTTTTTTGTGAATGTTGGAATGAATGGTATTGGTGAAAGCGTATATAATTGTCACAATTTTCTTATTATTTTCCCCACACCATGTACTTAGCTTAGGCACTTGATTTCCGTCCTTCTTGGAAGAAAGTGTCCACTTTCTCCAACTTTGCTTTTATTCCGTATGTAATTTGATTCTATTCAATACGTTTCAATAAACTAATTAGTTGGTGTATTCTACCATGGAATAAGAAGGAAGCCCAAGGGCACTTTGGAGGAGGAGGTGCATCCTATGCACTTGTTTTTTTTCTCTCGGACTCATAAATATTGGAGTAATGCTAAGATGATATTAATAGTACCACCTTGAGCCATGTTTTTGTTATTGTGTAACTAGTCCGCTCCTTAAGACTTCAAGGTACGCGAAACTAACGTGGGCAGCACATGACGTCCTCCAAAGCAAACTCTTTTCATTGGAAGTGTTTTCCACATCTTCTGTTATATCTTTGCTTCTTTTATGATCTGTTTGTGATATAAGGAATATTTCTGTACAAAATCGAGTACACAAGATAAAGTGTTGCTTTTCTTCAGCACCACCATGGTCTTCCTCAGTACTCCATAGTATTAGGGTAATGAAGTAAAAATAAAGGAAAAAACAAAACCATCTTGTAATAGCATCGTACATCCTAATACAGGTCCGTTTTTTCGGAACGGGATATATACATGGGGAGGCATTGGCAACGGCCACTCTCGCGATGACGATGCCATGCACTTTCCTCGGGAACATACGAATACAAGGAGAGCGTGGTAAGTGCAGGCAGTTTTGCAAAGTGAATGCCTACGCCATCCTCCATGCGTTACCTAGATGAGAAGCACTTGCAAAACACTTGGAAAGGCATAGATTTGGAGGCTCCTTAGGTAAGCTATGTATAACCATGTAGGATGAAAGTTAAGGCATACTTACCCTTCAAACTTCCTAAGCAACGTGAGGGATTACGCAACGAAAAAAGTATCAGACCATTTTCCCAATATGCCAACCTTTCTCGCAAATCACATTTTCCGAGTGCAAAAGCAAGTTCCGAATTCAATTTTGCATGTTCAGGAGTAGGTAGAGCGTTCATGGTAAATTTAAATGTTGGTTGTACATGCTTTGCAAAATATACACACATACGGAGACATACATATCTGTACTTTTTTTTGGCGAATAGGTAATCTTGCTGAAGTACCTATTAAAGTCTCAAGGTCCCATTTGTCCCTATGTTTCAGGGAATTCTATTATCAGAGTAAGCTCCACGTTGTACAAAGTGAGCAGGGTGCAGCAGACTGGAATTAATGCTGGTTAAGCCTTACATAAAAGGATTCTCATGAACAGAGTTTAAATACAGTTGCAAAAGAATTCTATTTCAATTT
The DNA here is from genome assembly GCA_036850885.1 of Lepidocyrtinus dapeste. NCBI lineage: Eukaryota > Metazoa > Arthropoda > Collembola > Entomobryomorpha > Entomobryidae > Lepidocyrtinus > Lepidocyrtinus dapeste. The sequence continues at coordinate 25,545 of JAANSQ010000137.1, forward strand.
CTGAGGTGAAGGCGAAGCACGTGTAAAGTCAAAAGCCAAACAGCCTAAACAATATCCAACACGTATGCTTAGGTATTCTTAATTCCACGAACTCATTCTTCCATTTGGTTCAGTGGAAGTCTAAAGGAAAGATTGGATCAAATGGGGCAAATTAAGACTTGCCTTAGCATAGCCCTAGTTGGAGGAAAGTGGAGAAAAAGCATTCATTGGAAAATTGAAAGTCAAGTTAATACGTAAAATGGCATGTAGTTTCATAAATATTAGGTAATTGATGACCTGCTAGGGTCTCCACTTATAAAAAAAAACCTCAGACATAGCTTATACGTAGGCAATGAATCCATGCGAAATACTTTCGTATTTTTAAAGCTATTTCGTAGTTTAAAAATCCTCCGTGTGAACTCATTCAACTAGAAATATTCTGAAACTAATAAATTTATTTTACACGTCATAATAACCTGCGTCACCAGGAACGGAAGGATGACGATAAAAGTGATGATGGCTAGGATGACATATTTGTTTGTATGACAATGTAGATATCATGTATTTGTTCGTTTGTTGAGAGTCAAGCACCTAAAAACAGAAATGTAAAGGAATGACGAGATAATTTAAGCGATAAACACTGAAAAGTGAGATGCTTCCACTTATCTATCTCGCTTAACTTTGAATGTCCCAAATCAAAAAGCAAGTTTAAATCTAACAAACCCAACCACTAAATATACCATATCTTACATGAATTTTGAAGCACCGCTGAGCATGATGGAAGTGGAGGAGTTAAAAAATGTTAAAATTTTCCACCTTGAGTCTCGGTGAATACTTCAAAGTTCAAGATCAAAACCCATAGAGGATTAATTGGGTCATCGGCAGTCAGCAGAAGCTCTTTCAAGATTTCCGACTTTACATACGCATGGCCTGCGTCACTCGCAATTTCTTCTTTTGTTTACTTTCGGTACTTTTCCATTCCTCATTTTAAGATCACTCATTAAAACATCAAGTTAAGGTAGAATTTGAAACTAAAAACATCTAACTCATTTCTCTGCTTAAACATCAATTCAAGTCTGGTGACCATCTACCAAATTCAATCCAATTTTTATCTTCTTCGAGTTTTCAAATCACAGCCTAAGCTGCATAGGCATTCCATTGTACAGCACCTGACCCTGCTAGTGTTCAAAGTAAGAAACGGCAGTTGCTACACTATCCTACACGTGCCGATTGTTTTAAGCAATAAAACAGTACAATTCGTTATAGTCTATTTCTGTTCATTTCGTGAGAAGAAGGTCGTTGTCATCTATACATAACTCCACTTACCAAGAATGGTGACGAATCGCTCATAGTTTAAAAAAAATCGTAAAAGTCAAATTACACTAGAGTTTCAAGTGAAATCTCGCCACCCAAGAATTTTCTGTACAAGGTCACCCTAAGCAATGCTAAAACCCTCGTTTAAACCCAACTCATACAATATTTGCAATGAATCGCATAATATGCCTAAATTTTAAAAAAAAATGCATGTCGCCCCAAGTCTTATTTTTACTTTCCAGAATATATAAAAGTATCTGCTTTTATTATAACATCTTTGAGGAGGTTAAAACTATTAGCATAGTTTTGATCTTAATAGTACTTTAATATTATGTCATCATCATCATCATCATAAGAAGATACTACAACTACATAGATAGGCATAGACTGAGACAGATAGTCAGGTAATTTGAGTACAGTACTGTTTCCTTCTCCCTCCGAAATTTCTGATTCTCTTGTACAATTTTATGCTACTCTATTCACTTAATTTTAAAGAAATGCAAAGGATTTTGTTACCTAATACATATTACATCATACCAATATAGCCAAAGAAAACAGACAATCCACTCAACTAAATCTCACAAAATTCTTGTGCTCAAACTACATAGATTACACCTTAATTACCCCTTGGCTTGCATAGGTGACACAAAATTAAAGGAAAGATTTGAAATACCAGAGAAAAATCGGATGAATAAGCTATTCACTCTTATTAATACTTAAGATGAATATAATTTTGACAAGGGTAAATTTCAGACACTTTCTCCACCGATTTCGATCCGTTAGGTTCATTTCAGTTCAAGTCAAGTTGCCCAATAGTTTCTAATTTCGGCAGTGTATACACATACAGAACAAGTGCACTTGTACTGTCTAATTCAGGCTTACTTTATTCACTTATTCCTAAGCAAAATTAGTTTTTACTCTGTTCAAACTTACAAACATATGATTCATTGATAACAACATAACTATTTTGGTACGACTTCATATTGCCCATGCGTTTAAAGTTTGACGCGCCAAGAAAATATTTCGTTTGTCTTAAGTTGAATTTATTCTTCCTGAAACTCCAATTATTACAAGAAAAGTTATTCTGTTTCGAAAAACGCTTTACTTGATGTATTTATTGCTCAAGATCGATATACATTTTACAAGAGGCCATTTAATCAGTTTCTGTTTACGGTCCGATGTCCAAATAACGCACATGATTAGAATTTTTATTGAGATTTAAATTTTCCCTCCGTTCAAAATACGGAACCATACATAGTTCAACTTTTTTTTGACTAGTAGTATACTAGCTATACAAAGTAGCATAGATGATATTAAATAGTGGGGCGAAGTGAAATATACAAAACCGCGCGTATTTTTAACTTTTAAAAACCGGACGTAAATTTATAAGAACCAAGTTCTTGTCTTATTCAAACTCATTTTATTCACTTGCTTTACACAACAGAGTAATTTCTAGATGTTCAGGTGCAACGAAACTATAACAGAAATATTAACCTTCAACCTTAACCCTCAATTATTTCGTGTTACCATTACTGAAGAACCTAAACAAAAAACTGCTTAATTCATAACACCAAAAAACCTCGTTTCACAAACCCATTTAACCATCGAAATTTTACATAAACTGAGTATATAGCTAACAAGTAAATTATAGAGCGAAGATCTAGAAAATAGGAAAGCATTTAACAAATCCTACTAAAAAAGTAAAATGATGATGATGTGACGCGAAGATACATCTACTACACCAGCAACAATAAATCCAATAATAACTAAATTAACGTGTCCACTCAGAGAGTTTATCTCAGTTCGATTTACTCAGGTTGTAAAAAGCCTAGTCCGATAAATGAGGCAGCTTTTGGTAGTTGAAAGTCAAAATGGTTTTTTCATTAGGATTAAAAGTCTACCTAATGAAATCCTCTAAAGCTGAGTAAATTGAACTAGATTTACAATAATCTATCAGAGTGACCACAAAATATATTGTTCATCGCGAATTACACGGCCCATCGAAGCTTCCTCTTAAATTACTAAATAATTGTGAAACTTAACTAAACACGGCTTTAACTATTAAGCTAAAGTACAAACAAATAATTGATATTTCGCATAGTATTTACAATAAAAATTAGGTTGATATCACTGTACTAATGTTGAGATAACTTCGGCTTTTCAAAACGAAAACAAAACTGTTTGAACTTGGAATATTTTTTACGACGAATTAATTCACCTTGGAAAATACGTTAATGGGATTTGTCACACTCTCCGAACTGCATTGTTCCTCTTTGAGTAGTTGGGGAGAGGGGCGTGGTGCGTTTGAGTTCCCTCCATTAGAATTTTCTTTGTTACTACTAATACTCAGTTTACCACTGCTACTTAGCTTAGAGTCCTGGAGAAAAAAAACAAAGCAAATTTAGAACATTCAAGCAATCATTGTTTCCTGGAAGGAGGCTAACTAAGTTACTTACTGTATCACAAGAAGATCCGTCGTCTACATCACATAGGGAATTAGATGACTTTTTGCCCTCGCACACAACACACGTATACTTTTCCAAGTTCTTCACTTGACTCTTCTTTAGTCCCACGCAGGTCAAGTGGAACCATTGATCACAACCATCGCATTGTATCCAGTTAACTTCTTTTCCTGGAGAGATTAAGTAATGATTTATTATTGTTAATTGTGTTCCTAACTTGTCAGATCATGAGAACGGTATAAAATGAACTTACCAGTAGGCTGACGACATTTAACTGCCGCGCAGTCCTCGTCACATTCCTGGTTCTCCTGTTTGAGGCGTTTAGAGCAAGTGCTGTCGCCACTCTAATTAAATCAAATAAAAATTTCATCAAGTTTTGAATCGTAAGAATATGTAAAAATAGATTGCAATTTAATTTTTTAAATACTTACGAATTTTCGTCTACGAGAAGGACATGTTTTCTTGATTTTGTTTTTGTCGTCGCCACTTTCACTTCGATTCCTGCTTCGAGCTTCCATCTTGGCTTTTCGCTTTTCCCATGAAACAAGGCCTTTATTTGAGATCTCTTTCTGGATGAGGGTTTGTATTTCCTGGAAGTCGAATAACAAAATGAGGTAAATGTAATTGATTTTATATTTAATAAACTTGCATTCAGTGCGTCCAAGTGGTAGTGATTGGTTACCTTGAGGTCTCGATTCTCATGTACAGTGGGATTCGCCATGTCGTAGAGTTTCCATAGGATATCGTTCTCCTCGGCGGACACCTCCATGAGATCCGCTTCAATAAGCAACACCTCCATTTGTTCTAGTAATTGTTTACTTAGCTGTATTTTTTTTCTGTGGTGGTCGCCTCCCACTTTCATCTCTGACGGGGAATGCTGTACACTAGCCTGCTGCATGCCAGCGAGACATAAGGCAATTTCGATTTCCGTCGCTCTTCCCGCTGATGCCTCTTTACAGGGCGAGGACGATCTACTCCTTGCATTACGATCTTTTTGCATACCCTCGGGCAGATTGGAATGAGCGTTGAGAATCGAGTTAAAGAAAATCTTTTGGGACGGCGCATTGATCTCTGTACAGCCTCCTGTAGTCTCCTCCAAGTTTAACTTCTTGACTGGGGAGGTAACCACAGCGGAAGTGTTGCTTCGAATTAGCTCGATCACACCCTTCACGTCCGGATACTGCATAAATTTGTCACACTCGGATTGCCATTTCATTGCACGATCGGTTAAGCACTGTAACGCGACTCCCTCCACCATATGCAACGGAAGCTTATTTAGACCCATAAGAAGATCCAAAATGGTCTTGTATTCCGGCCGTCTACTCCTCGAACAACAAGGCCCAAGGTACTTTGTCTCGCGACACGCAATTTTGTACGCAATCACCGCCTGACTCGCCACACCTCCTTCGGACTCTTCGCGCTCATGTTCCTCCCCATGGAGAATTTTGGGTAGGGGGACACAAGTCGGATGAAACCACTCCAAGCAGAGCTCACACCGTATCATGAAACTCTCTTTAGGCTTTTGGCATACGCAAAACAACGGTGGATCTACGCCTTCCATGAGAGACAACTTAAGCTTTTCAGAGTTGGCCTTCCGAAGTGTCTTCATCATCATGAACTCAGCAGCCACATTTTTCTGCAGGACCCGCATTTAAACCAATTATATGATAATTCATTCTCAAACTAAATACTTTAGTCGTTTGATATGACATATTAAGGAAAAATAATTAACTCACCCAATACGCTGCCACCAAAAATTCTTGACTCTTTACATCCGGTGGCGGTATTCCAAAAACATTCGAAATGAAGTTTAGCGACGGTCCATCCAAGTACAATCGTTTTCGTTTGCCTCTCTGAGGCATCATAGGAATCTCCTTTCTTGGCACCAGCGCCTTCATAATTCAAACCATTTCATAACTAATCACTCAATGTTCCTCCAAAAATCCAATTCTATAAACTTAAACTTTCCGTCTTCATTACCTCAACCAGCTCAATGGTGGAATTGCGTTTGAGAAACACCTTCATGCAATTCTCTTTCCACACATTAGCCGCCGAAATTTGACTCTTGAGGGCCTTCATATACTCCAAATCGATAGGCAGCGCCTCACCCACATCCACTACGGTAATGAGATCATCTAAGAAGGGCACATTCGGATCTTGAAAGTTCTTCACCTTCTCCAGCCAATTATTCGCTTTGGTAATCATCTCCCGAAGTTGAGGTAAACTAGGCAGCGCCACTGGAATAACTTCCGCGAGCTCTACCAACTCCTCCACTTTTGAGATCGGATGTTTTTCTCTACAAACGAAAACAGTCATAAATAAACATTAATAATCCAACGCTGTACCTAAACTTTCTTACAAATACTAAACATAAATTGACTAACTTTGACGAGATAATTTTCGAAGCTAAATCTTCCCATTCAAAAGCGCGCTGATGCAATTCACAAAGTTCTTTCATTCTCTTCTCAGCTACGTCGTTCCGAACTACTTCGTTCCCTTCTTCAATGATCTTACGTAGATAGTCTAGGGTCCACACCGCCTCTTCGTCATCATCGCTATTCGCCAAACGGAGCCACTTTTCTCTTTCATATTTCTAAAAAACCAAACCAAAACCATAAAACTCCATCCTCCGTCCATATTTCATTTTTTTGTTCGCTAATCCTCCTCTTCCCAGCTTACATTTCTAAGTTCAAGAATTTCATCAAACTCCACATCCAAGATGAAAGTTTCTTCAATGCAATGTGCCATTTCGTCTATTGAGCATTGTACACTCGTCAGAAACTTCAAGGCTTTATCTTGTAAATCCTTTGCTTTACGGTATAAACTCGATACATATTGTCTTTCAGCGAGAGACACACGCAAATAGTTCATTTCCTCGGAAAGCAGTTTCAGCTCTTTAATACTACACTTGAACTTCATATCGGAAGCGCATCCCTTTCTATACAAAACAATACCAAAATATTGATTTAATTTCTCTTCTTTGAAAATCAATATTGTTCTCAATATTTCATAAAATGATATGAATCAATAAATCCTCCATGCTAACCTAGTTCTAACAGCGGGAGTTCCTATCAGAGCCTTAGCAATTTTCGACGTTTTTTCCGCCTCAGCTAAAACCTGTTCGGCACTCTCTAGCAGTTCAGTGTTTGGGTAGTCCTGCTCATGAGCTTCCTCCACCAACTCGCGCAAATCCTCCAACGCTAGAAAAATACACATGACCATGAAAACTCCTCCAATGTCAACTCACTAACTCATTCGGTGTTAATGTCAATTTGGAAGGCTTAGGCTTACACATATTTTGATGAGTAGTCTTCAATCCTTCGGTTATAGACTTAACCCACTTTTCATACTTCTCCGTGCGACACTTAAGTGCTGTAATCATTTCTGGGAGTTCATCTAGAGTGTATCTGTACTTCAGTAGATGCTTCGCTGGATCCTTTTTACACTCCCTGCACCCATACTGGTCATAATGTTTCAGACATACTAGCTTCGTGTCCTTCGCTGAGGAACCCTTCGCATGGACGCATGAAATTGCAGAGAGGAAAAGCGTCGTCTTGCACACATTGCACTGTCTCCCGTCATCCGCTAAATGCTCAAACTCTACCCTCTCCGCATCCTTAACTCCCCATTTGTAAACGTCTTGTCTTTGTTCTGCAATTCACAAAGAAAGTATGAAGACTAGCGGCATTCAGGTGAGTCTGAGAGGTGAAGTTCCATAACTGGAAAGAATTTAGATTTTTGTTTACCTCGCTCAGCCTCAAACATCTTTACCATGTCTTTGTACGTCGCCAAGGCGATGAGATAATCCAGTTTCTGGGGTTCCGCCCCCATAGCACAAACAAGCTCGTCATGAGAGAACACACAAAATCTATTAAGTTTCGAATAGTGCATCACACACTCCCTCCCCATCTGAACCCAGTCAGCCGGCGCAAAGTTCACAGCCTCGGCGAAATTATACCCTTGATTGAATCCAGCATGATATGCTCTAGGAAATGTAATGATAAACTCTCCAGCTTTCTGGTCCATGCGGTACACCGGGACGTTAGCCTTCATAAGAATATTAGGATTCATGATAGTCACGAGTTGATGTAGGAGATCTGGCGCCGCTGCGAACAATTCCGGGGCGGCGGACTTCATGGCATTCTCAAAATCATCTGCTTTCCCTCCAGGCACTCCATACCAGGTTTTAGGCTCACCCCAATGCAGGTAATTTATAGAATAGCTCCAGTGGTCTTCATTATGCCAACAAAATGTGGAGAAACACATTCCAACGTACATCCAAGGTATCTTCATCCCGGAAATGTCCGCATTTATATGAGCAAAGACAGAGCCCTTGAGTACCGGCAGCTTGTTTAAATTCCACCCGCTGTTAATATACATCTCGTCTGAGTCGCTAACGGAGTTCGATACGGTAGGAAAGCCGGAACCATGGTCCATTGTATGAAGATCTGCTCCATATTCTACAATTACATCCTCATCGATTGCTGACACTATACGCCAAAACTCCTTCTCCACCATTTCTGAAGATACCATGTGTACTGGCATATTGAAATAGTCGGATTTGAAAGTATCTGCCATCTCCCCAAACTGCTGGAGTGTGTATTCTCTCGTAGCCTGCTCGAACCCAAACCCGTCATTTGGGCGACTTAACTTCTCTTCCAGACAATCTGGACAACGCCATTCGCCTACAGCATCATAATTCTTTGATAATCTTTTACATTCAAAACGTAAATTTTTATTGAAACGCCTGAGTATACCCTAAGACCTACCTTTGGGTACTTCGTCCAGGGGAGGTTTCAAGCAGAACGTGTGGTAGCTGTCGTCACATCCGTCACACAGAAGCATTTTATCCTCTACATCCCCACCCTTACAATTCTGACAAATGTAGTTCGCCAACTGTAATAAAAAGCCGATAAAACTTTCATTCCCTTTATCCTACTAATAACACTATTCATTTTGAAATCTAAACTCACCGGGTCAAATCGGTCAAGCTTAGGTTTAGGCCCACCCATCCTCCCTCCCATTCTTCCTTTGACAGTGTTGGCTTTCTTTGGTAACTCCTAAATTTAACATAGCTCAATAAAACCTCACATAAGTAATATATAAGTAGTTTATTAGTCAGCGAATAAATTGTGCATGACTTACAGCTCCCGGTGAACTAACAGCCTTTTTCTTCCCTTGATTAGATTTCCAAACGTCGTAAGGGTACAGGATTTTGTCGTAATGGGCCTTCAGTTGACTTCCTACACTCATTTTCCCATTGGCCTGAAGTCCCATCCGAGTCGCTATCATATTCCATTTCTTATCGTCGCTAAGCTTTGACGTTTTAACTGAAAGTCAACCCCGCAAACAAAATTACTACACAGTTTAGTAGCTAACATAAAGATAAACTGTTGCTTTATAAACTGATCAACTTACAGTCATTTGTATGGACTAATTCATGCAAGGTATATAGATCAAGGGCCTTATGCCCAAAAACTGGAATACGTAAGGAGGTGCCTTGCAGCTCCCAAAACTTGGAGATCTGATCTAAAAAATTGAGCTTAATACGAGTAATCGCCTGCAAAACATAAACAGAACATGTTCTTCATAACTCTGCTATTCTAGGCCTAATAAATACGCAAACTTTAACGTCACTACTCACCTCCAATTCATTAATTTTCTGTATACGAGGCGTAAACTTAAATTTATCTACATCCACCGCGAAAGGAGGCGCCCAATGCTGTAACCATAATAAAACCGAATAAATTTCACCAAACTTAACAGAATAGCACAATCACTGGAATAATTCACTATAGTATAGTTTCCTACCGCTGGTGGTTTAATCTTGCATATTCCGAAGGTCTCCGCTACAGGTCTAATCTTACTTATGTACACTAATGGATCTGCAAACTCCTCTTCTGTTGGATGAAACGTAGGAGCTTCGATGGGCCGTGAAAACGCGAAATCGCTGGACATTATTGTTGCAAGTATGGGTATTGATTTTGTTTAATTTGTTCCGGGGGGTTTTAATCCGACGCTAGGGAAGGGACCTAGTGTCGGAACATTCATGAAGATCTGGGCTGGATCAACACCTAGAAACGAAAACAAAGCTTATGCTTCAAACAAAATTACTAAAACTGTACATAATCTCCACCCTCCGCCCAAACTTTTCAACTTAACTAAACACAATTCGTTCCAATTGAATGAATGAAATCCACAATTTAATCTTAATCTATACACGACCATTCACCCATGGAGTATGACTAATGGCTAGAAAATAATTTTTGCTGGACACAAAAACTGGCAAAAATCCAGGCTGACGTCATTTCTCTAGAAGAGAAAAACTTGACAATGCATTGAGTTGTTGTTTCACTATGCATCTTCAAGTCCAGTCGACTCACAGAGTCTATCCTAATGCTATCTCTAACACACGTAGTCACGTAATCAGGTATCAAATTCCCCCCAAAAAAATGAGACGCTTACTTTTTACTTCACACAGCATTCTTCGTTCCTCCCCTAATATACCATTACATCACGGATTTTGCAAACTAAACCAATTGCTCTAATCCTCCAGAAAATATTTTAATAGCTAATTTGCTAAGAGGAAAAAAATCAACCCACAAACTTAAGGGGCTATAACGAGCCAGAATTTACTTTGGAGATTTAATCTAGCTGAACTTGACCTCCGAAAGAAAGAACACAAGCCCGAGCTACCCTTCACCTAGTGATATGCGCACCTTATCAAAATTTAAGTATACCTTGAGGAATCTGAACAACAACTAGTGCTGCTATAGCTGGATTGAGTGCAACCATGGATAAATTTTGTTGGTTCTGGTTGGAAAGCCAGTGAGGCTTACTCAGGACGTTCACTACTTTTGCATTTTCTCCAAGAGAAAACCTTCAACAAATGCATATCGATTTGATTTATTTTCACTAACTTTTTCAACAATTAACTCAAACGAAAACACACATTATTTTAACAATGAACCACTAAATTAGTATACTACTCTTAAAATTTAGATTGTGAAAACAAATTTACAATTGCACAATAAAAAAACTTTTTTATCGTTTCTGCTCCACATATGTACATTTCTGATGCATGCTTACGTGACTGGCAAAGTTAAGGCCATGTTCCTACGTATATACCTAGTCCAACAAAAGGCGAACATAAGCAGTAAATGATGAACCATCGATACACTTGCACTATTCTAGAGCATTGCACGCAAAGTTTTGAGCGTTCATTGTTGACAACACTCTCTCAACAAAACGAGTGTAAAATCATGTTTTCGCCCCTGGACGAGCACCTTAAATATATGTGTCATACAATTCAAGCACATCCATGTAGTACCATAGCTTCATTACCATACTATGTAAAATTAAAATAATGCATCTCTGTGGAACTAAACCCGAAGATTATAATAGCAGTAAACGTTAAATTCAACGTTTTAAAGAAATCTAGACGTAAAATGTTAAGCCCTAGATAGTTGACGAACATGAGTTCAATCTCAAGTTGGAATACTTTCAGCAGAACGATTTTGGTCTACTCTAACTTCCTTAATTGTGTGCAAAAATAAAATCCGAAAAATAATTTTAACGTGACTTCATTTTACGCTTATGAAACGTGAAAGCAGTAACGGCGAAGTAGTAAAGTAAGCAAATGCAGAAACTGTAAGAGCCAGAATACTAGAAATTACACTTCAAAGCTAGGGGTTCTAATTCCCTATCCCGAGCTTGGCGATTATGATTACTTACTTTTATAAGTTAGATTAGAATTAGTATTTAAAGTTGGATGATGATGTTGATTGGATTCAATAAATACTGAATTACCCATCCCTGCTGCAAATGACTAACTTTCAACTGATACATAGCTCTAACAATCCAAAGCTTGTTTTGTTTCATAAGAAGCAAGAGCCAAGTCATTCGGTCAGTTGTTTTGTTGTGCATGGCTCTAACACAAGCCTAAACAACAAACTACCCCTTACACTTTTACAATGCATGTATGCAGAAAAAGAAGCTCATCACAAAAAAGTAACACTACTACCTTATTATTATGTTTTTACACACAAATCTCTCGCGTCAGTCATACTTTTTCACTACAATGCAATAAAAAAAGTCGAGTCTTCGCCACTTCACTTCTAATTCCAACCATAAAAAACAGAAATCGACCATTTACGTATTAACAGTTCTTTTAAAAGATGTAAGATGCGTTCATGTGATGTACCTACGTATGTACCGGACAGTAGCGTGCCTCACTAACAAACCCAACTGGTAGCTAAGCCATTTGATATTCTCTTTGCTTAATAATATTATCTTCTTTTATCGCTTTGTGTATTTACTAGGCCAGCTTTTTTCCAATATATTCTCGAGAAACAAGTTCTTCTATACTCTCTCAACTCAATGCACTTTATGATTCGACCTGGACAGTCCAGCGTGTCCGTTGACCTCCACTCCGGACTGAGATAAATGTCACTCTCTCAATCAAGTTGCTGGTGCCTACCGACCTACCTACTACCTACCTGTTTACGATTTGCTTGTTTACCTTGATCAGAAAATGTGCCCAGCCTTTTAAGGTGACCTAACGTGCCTTTGCTATATCTTATAATACTCTTTTGTTCAGAAATTAACAATGAACACTGGGATACTCTTCTTTTCACAATTTGCGAATTCCTCAATAAGTTAATTAACCAACTTAAATCCTATAAAGCACAGAAAATATAATCCATCCAGGCAAATTGAAAATTGTGAGGGAAAGCTAGCAACTTGCCTCAGTTTAACATTCCAAAGGGAAAACTGCTTTGCTTTTAGATTGATTACACGCTTAAAAGTGCGTATTTACATATCGTTAAATATGCATAAGGGGTCAAAACCAAAGATGCGTATATGTCCAATAGGAAGAAAGTCCTTCATAAGAAAATTACAGTGCAGAATTTTTAATTGTTCGACATACGCAACGGTTCATGTAATGAATCTCCAGATCTTCATAACCATTACCGAGTTAAATATTATTCTAATATTTTTTTGATAAACGTAGTCGACTCCGTTCAAACTTTTACAATTTGTTTATGACACCTGTAAGCTGTTCATAAGGGTTTAAATAGGCTCCTTTATTAAATTTAACCTTGTAAAAAAGCACTTAAGGAAATTTTCAAGATTGGAAGCTTTGACATTTTCATTTATTTTGAGATTCATTGTTTCCGAATTTTGAATGTATATCTTTCTTTCGTTTAAGGCCTTTTATGCACCTTTAACGCTATGCACTTTTAACCGACATCGTTTAAGTTACTTACATATTTCGCAGCTTTGCGATACTATTTTCCGTATAGTACAGATAATAAACTTAGATAAAATTATCAATTCATGCATCCCATTGTTGGGTAGGATATGCAGAAATTTATAATGCTTTTGGTGGCTAAGCATCCTACGTTTAATTGTAGTAAAGTATACAAGCAAACTCGGCAACCCTTTACGATACTCTTTGAAAATTTCACTTCTTCGCTTCGCCTTTTTGTTTTACGAGGCATGATCTTATCATACATACATAAGTAGGTATGCAATAAACGTAGGGAAAATCGTAAACAAGCCACCTAAAAGCCACAACAGAAGCAAGAATCCACGCAATCAATGCATATGCATGCATAGTACTATAATAGTAAATTCTATTCAATATTTCAACCTAAAAACATGCCCTCATCATCACATGAGTTAAGTTCCTTTCCATTCACAACCAACCCAAACAACTCGAGAGAGTAAATAGTAAATGTTCAATCTCTTTAATATTTGTCTTAGTCATCTTGCTTGCTTGAACGTAAACAGAAATATATTGAGCTTCGTCAAGAGAAACGGTCCAATTTTTGACTTGCCCTTCCCCAGGGCCATC
>JAANSQ010000138.1:0-39044 GCA_036850885.1 Lepidocyrtinus dapeste
TTTTTTTTGTAAATGGAGTTATTATTTTTCGATTTTATCAGGCCTCAAAATCAGCATTTTTTTCTGGATGGTCATACGCCCCCTCACAATGTTTAGACTTTCATGAGCACAATATCCGGTTGTTACAAAGAAATGACTTTTTTTGTAATTACACACTGCATTAGACTGAATTGAGTTCTCACATTGCTCTCTGCCACGGAAGATAAATAAGCATTACATTAATTGCTTTTGTTCTTTGCCAAATTGATTTACGAGAATCATCCGACACGAAAATCTAACTCCCTTCTTCACTCCGATCCAAATTAATTCCAATGTTCCTCTAAAAAAATTCTTTATAAAATAAGCTAAACCGTGATTTTTTTTGTCATGATTTAAAAAATTAAAAATCGTGAAAATTCATTTTGAATCAAAATTCCAATGAGTAGATAATGTAGTTTAAAATGCCAAAACATGCCATACACTGCCACAGCAATGCGATTTTGTTTATGAACTTGGGATTTAGCACGTTATAAAGAAATTGTTTTCTAGTTCGCATTTTGAATAATGAATTTTTTTCCGACTCCGTGCACAGAGAACCTCCTCCTTTGTGTCGTACTCAGAAGTCACAATGATATTTTACTTTTGAACTAAATTTTGGACATGAATGGATGTGACGTGATTTAGAATTAATTTACACGCCGGAGATTATCGTGCTAGTGTAGGTTGGGGATGAAGCCCTTCTCGTGTACCTTCCATTAGTCTGGTTTTCTCTTGGAGCATGGCAATCACAGTGTAATTAGTCGGTCAGAGCACTAAAAACACAAAGAGATCTGACTGAGCGAAAGAGAAAAAAAGATCTTTTATGATGTTTTAGCCACCACGTGTTTTCAATCTCTCAATTATTCTGCTTTTCGTAGGTGTATTGAAATGGATGTGTGAGCGAATGGAGCATCTTTAGAGGAAAGGAGCAGCAGGTTAAGAATAAATAGGCAACCATCAACATCCCAGCAAAGTCAAGCATACTTCCAAAGGAGACTCCCTTCCTTCGCCTATTTTTAGATATGCGAAGAAAAAGATTGAGCGTACTATTACTATAAATATTGCAGACTTGGTTCATTTCGTGACAACTCTGTATATCATGCAGTTTATTGTTTTTTCTGTTCCTTTTAACTATACTAACTATAGTAAGCTACTTAAATCACGTACACAAAAACACAACACACACATAGTTGGCGGAAAATAAATAAATAAGCACGGATAAACGGATAAAGAATTGTAATACTATAGAGCATTATTTTGAATTAGTCGTGGTGTAAAAATGCCATCGGTACTTGTACTAATGATAATGATCCCACTTGACTCTTTACATGCACCAAATTCTTGTGTGGTGGAAATGTCTCAAAACCTCACCACCAATCCTAATCCTCAAAAGATTCATGTTTGTACTCTTAAAATCAAGAAGAGTAACATTAGCAACAACTTTGAACATGCCTTGACCTGCGTGTTTTCATTCCCTGGAAGTATAAAAATTATTTTAATGATTCAAATATCCATTCAAATAATTTGCTTAAGCGTATGTGATGCCAAATAAATGGTTTAGAAGGAAATGGGCAAAGAAGTATGAACATCATATAAGCAAGTTCATGAGCATGAACAGCAAGTTCTAATGAAGTAGTTTGAATGCAGATGTCTGGTTGTTCTTGAGAAGTTGACATCTGTTAAATTTTTCAAATGACCTTACCAGATGAAGTTGAATCTGACGATGGAAGATGCAGTCACCCTAAAATCTAAACAGTAAAATGCATTTTCTTTAAATTTAAATAGTTATTTTGAAATGCTACGGGCTTGTTAAAAAAGTCCAAATATTTTTATATGTCTAATCTGGATACTTAAGTTATCAACATTTTTTTTGCATGGAATGAGATGGAAAGACTATTTACAAAGTATTGAGCAGTGTTTATGGTAGGTAAATTCCGAAAATAGGTTGGCTATCAGTAATTTTTTATATTGAGTAAAACTGTTACTGTGGAGACATCTTAAAAGTCTTCAAGGCATATAAAAAGTATACAAGAATGACGGAGTACTTACTGAGGGACCACTTTAAAACTTGTTTTTCGTTGCAAATATTCCATATTCATTAATGGCTAACCTGATTGGAAATGCAAGTGAGTTAAGGAATGATTACAAATTTCAAAAGTTGTATAAATTTTAGAAGTAAAATATCGGATACGTGGACGTTCGAAAAGTTTATCTCCGTTGGTAATCAAGTTAAGTAGGAGAGTCTTTGAAAAAGTGGCGTTTTTTGCTTAACAAGATATACTGCTAAATGAGAAAGTAAATCACGGGCAATATGACAGTTTTATCTAGATCCCACACACAATCTTGCGAACATACACTAGCGTACGGTGTTTCTGCGCTGCTCATCCAGGTGTTTACTTCACAAATTTTTTGTCTCGTAATAAGCACGGGAAAAGGTAACTCGAACAAGCGGAGCCATCAAACAGTGAAAAATTTTTGGTAGGGCAAGTAGCACTCTCACATTCATTTTTCTTCGCTGATTACTTTGAGCTTACGTCCTCCATTCATTTCCCGAATAAATCAAAGGAACAACGAAGCGATAAAAATTTAAACAATAATGTTAATTCATAGAGGAAGGAAAGTGGTGTGGTAATTCATGGTTTACTTTACTGGCATCCAGTCTGGCTTTCTGGCATGCATGGTCTTTTTCTGTTCGCCTCCATTTCCTCACAGATATGCCCTCTTAGACTGTGTGGCAAGACATAAAATAACGTGAACAAGCATAGTTCTCGCATATTTTCTTCATCTTCCGCTTCTGCTCATTCTCCTCTAGAAGAAGGCATTCACATTACAAGAGATGGGAAGCTTCTCGAGCATAAGTCTTGCGCTCACTCATCCGACAATTTAAAATTTATATTCTTTTTTTCCCAAGTTGAAAAAAACCAAGACTGTGAATGTAAATGAGAGGGAGAAAAAAAAGAATGCTCTCGAGTATTTCTCCCTCTCTCTCTCCTATTTTTGCGTACAACTTTGTTCGGAAAGAACGTAAATAAAAATTCCTATTTTCATGTGTAAGCAACCAACCAAACTATGTATGCGTTTATTTCCACCGATTCAGATTTTGAGTGAGTGACTGAGCTTGAGTAGGTTGTGCAGACTGATCTGATGATGAGAAGAGTTAGAGTGAGTGAGTAGAACTTTAGTCTGAAGCAGTTTCTTTTATGATTTTTTTTTTCGAAATCGCAGACTCTGTTCACATCCCATCCTCGAAATTCTTCGACATTTACTTGTCTCCAAAAAATCTATATGGCTTGTACAAAAGAGAGAGAGAAAAAAACCTAATTCTTTAAAGACAGAGCGAGAAGAGAGAAGTAAAGTGAGACGGTTTTGATAGCATCAGTACTAGTACGAACGAGCTACATAATAATAATTGCCAAGTAAGAACACATCTTCTTCCTCTTTTTTGTTGACGCTAAAAGTTTCAAAAAAATTATACAAGAATTTGTTCAGTGACTCGTCTCTTCTCACTGTTCACCGTACCTAAAGTAAACTATTAGCATTTTGTATTTGTACGACAGTGAAAGATTTTTCAAAAAGTAGAGATATCTATTGAATAAGTAGAGTTGAAAATAGGAAGACAAAAAACATTTTATAGGCCGGCAAAATCTAAAATCCTTGCTATTCGTTCGATACACTTTATAGTATTTTTTTTTATCTATTTTGAGGTATTTAATAGGCATCATATTATATTGTGATATTTTCTTTTCTTGATGTATCAAAACAAAATGAAATGAGATTTGGAGCCTCTGTGACCCAAGGAGAAAATGTTACAGAGTGTTTTCTTGCGACCGTTTTATTATGTCTTGGAATCACAATCAACTCGAAACTTTTGGCATGGTCTCGTTTTCTCTGAAGGAAGAAGTGTGTGCAAAAAAAGAGAGAGTATAGGTACATACCCATTATATCGTTTGTGATCTGATCATCACATTGTTTTCGTCTCAAATGAACAATTCTTTCTTCTCATCTCATTTTTCCATTTTGTCTTTGTGAACCCATAACTTACGTATTTTACGTGATGAATCGGTCTGTGTAGTTGAAAATTCCGGGTGCGTATTGCACGCCAAGCTGCTGATCCAAGCCAACTTCTTTACAATCTTTTTTTCTTCTGAGGAGTTTAGTCGCTCATAACGGGGAAATAATGCTACTTAAGTGATTAGTGATATTATTGTGAATCTGACGACGGAAATGATGACGAGAAGGAGGAGGAGGACGTTACAGTGAAACAAAATAAGTGCATGGACGTAAGAAATCATAGTCCTTTGGTTCGAAAGGAAGTATATATGCACAATTTTTGCCACTTCAGTGTTTTCTTTCTCTTCGTCATGCATGCCCAACTATCTGTTTGTTTTTCATCATCGTCACCGTCTTCAATTTTTCACTATGCGGCAATATATGTACCTACCTATTAGTGAGATTAGGAAGATTGAAGATGTGATGTGATCTTTACTCTGATGCATTCTGTTTGTTCATTTGCAGCAGTATTGGTGGCGGAAGATAATGTTCAATGTTCTGTTTTCAAGATGAATCTCAGTGTATTTGGGAGTCTTCAATGTTTCCCGTGCGTTGCTGATCTTAGAGTGGTTTTTGATCCATGTCTGTGAGATCTGTTTCATCAGTGGTATTATCATCACGACAACAAAGAGTAGCAGGAGTAGTGGTAGTGGTTGGTGTGCCACCGCAGCCGTCGTCGGGTCATGACCAGTTACGAATTGTGGTGGTGCTCCTGCCACTGCAACAACACCTATCTCAGTTGCTGCTGGAATCAAAGTTGTGGGGACGGATAAATATTTGAAACTGTGTTACACTTACAAATCTCAATTACCTCTCGGGAAACAGCTCTCGCCGTGACCACAATGACAGTGGGTTTGGTAGAAGGGAAAGTTGTGATTTTGGAAAACACATAAGTGAATGCTTCGTTTGTTGGTAGTGTAGGAATGACAAAGGAAGGGGTGACAGCGGGCGTTAGATTAAAAATATATCTATACTTGCATAACTCCCTCCAAATGAGAATTGTTTAAGGGTTCGAGTTTCCCCCTGGACTATAAAACTAATGCGGAAGAAGAGACGAGTAGACTTCAAACACCACCAGAGGCTAAGGCACCTAGAGAAATGGAGATGATGAGTTACATGCATTTTGGCTATGACGTGGTGAAAGTGCTTCCGGAGAAAAGGGATAGATAATAAAAGAAAAAAGTTCTACTTTCCGTTTTTCGTGTGCACAAAGCAAAAATCTGAGCAAAAGCCGGGTGCCTTAATATAACGCTTATAAATGTTGCTCCACTTCCACCTGATTTACTACAAACTTTTAATCATTTTAATGTGGGAGTCTTAATTAAATTTAGAAAATTCACACAAGAGCATACAATTACAAAACAAGGAGTAGGAAGACTTGGCCAGCAGGAAAATATCCTTGTTCACTAGAAAGTGTCCAAAAATAATTTTTGTAATTGCTACACCTCTTACATGAGCGACCAATATTCCATATTTATTGTACCCCACTCCTAATTCCCTTTCCTACGTCAATGTTGAAAACATTAAAAGTAGCTTATACTCCAAGATTATTTTGTACGACATGTAGCAAATAACCGAAAGCATTATTGTAGGCCGCATCTGCAATGCTTGTACACTTTGTACCTCAAACTTCCCCAAAAACATTTCGTGTTCGATGGAGAAGAACGGTTTTGTGTAGATTACAAACAACTACTCCAATGGTGGCTTTTATATTGTGATATAGTTAAGTTACTTATATTTGCTAAATAAACTGTGAACAATATCAATTATGCTATGTTATATCTACATCAAATACAGGCACAATGACATGAGTAGTCGTTTAGTTACAATCTTGAAAGAAAATAGAAACTAAAGATTTTTTTTCCAAAATCTAATCTCAGAGTCATATAGTTATTGCACCGTTTATGTGTTTCATGTCAACCGATGCTTGTCAAAAT
The DNA here is from genome assembly GCA_036850885.1 of Lepidocyrtinus dapeste. Classification (NCBI taxonomy): domain Eukaryota; kingdom Metazoa; phylum Arthropoda; class Collembola; order Entomobryomorpha; family Entomobryidae; genus Lepidocyrtinus; species Lepidocyrtinus dapeste. The sequence continues at coordinate 6,006 of JAANSQ010000138.1, forward strand.
ACCGTTTCCGTTATTTTCCAATGCAAGACATTACAATATATACTTGTGTAGTTAACCTAAGACCATTTTTTATGTTTTGCTTTAAATTTTATCTTTGTACTTTTGAATACGTTCATACGTTACATAATTTTACTTGACGTTCTTTAAGCTATGGTTGATTTAAGTCATAAAAAGAGTTTTCCACTAAAGTAAGCGTAAACAATCTGTCCATTTATAAAAAAAGTTAGACTGAAGATCTAACATCAAAAGAAAGCACCAATTTTTTTCGCCCGAAAGGTACACAAAGTACATTTAAGAGTACATAAGGTTGGCTCAAGAATCCATGGTGTTAGATGAGTGATTTAGAGTATGAGAAGAACCTTTGGCCAAGGATTAAAAATGCTTTTCGAGTGCTGGTCGCCTTCACTTTCTCTCATGTAGGAGTTTGTGGTCTCGTCGTTGGTTACATGATTCTAGGAGCTTTCCTCTTTCAGTAAGCCCACTCACTTTATTCAAACTTTTATTAACTTTATTACGTCTTTGAAATTTTTCAAAGGATGTTTAAACTGCTTAAAGAAATAAGTATATGTTTATGCAGCTCTCACAACAAGTTATGTAAAAGTAGACAGTTTCTTTTAGACTAACAGTAAGGTTTTGTTTAGCTGCAATGATTGTGATAGGATCCGTGGCGTTCCTATGGCGTAGCCTGTCGTGACTTGACTTGACTGGCATTTTTTGACATGACTTTGTTTCATTTTTTCCCTCTCTTTCTTTCTTCTTCAGAATGATTGAGAGTCAAGAGGAAGACCCGAAGCTAGAGGAAGTTAGGAAACTGAGAGAAGACACAGCTGACAAACTTCTCAATATTGTTCTCAAATCCAACACCCTTGAGGAGGTCGTCTATATCTTGAAACTTTTTTATACCCCTTTAATGCACCCATGATACTTGATATGATACTTAATACGTGGTCTCACTTGTCAAGAAATAAATAAGTACTGTATGCGTTGGGGAACACTCTGACAGTGATACTGTAGTATTTATTTTTTGCGGATGCTTTCTCCCTGTACCTTATCATTGTATTTGCTGAGAATGAAACACTAAATGCATCTTGTATTTTGGTTTGTTATACAGGAGGAATTTTTTAGACTCGCCAACGTGACCATTCTAAACTATACACTGGAGATTGTGAACGCCATCAACGATGGCTTTGAGGGGGAGCCAGCTAATCGCACAAAGAAATCCACAAATTCCGCAGAGAAAACTGAGGTGGCATGGAGCTTCTCCGGTGCATTCCTTTACTCACTTACTGTCATCACAACAATTGGTATATATTCCTAATCCTACGTGACTATGCATCTACTCTGTACTCTATGTGATTATTATCTGGTTTGCTAGCGGTCCAATGCTCAATCATCCAACGACCATAACAGAAAAACTTAGTTCCCCTCAGATAAAAAGTAGTAACAGTGTAATTAAAGCGACATATCAGGACCTAACATGCTATATACCATATCTCTCATGAAAAGATATGCTTTTTTGTCACTTCCTCTTTTCTACTTGGGTACCACAAGTTTCCAACTTTCTTCTGGTGTTGGGCGATTCTCAAGAAACTTTTCATACCTACACAATCTCCATCATTCTTAAGAAATCAACCGCTTAAAGTCTCAATCGTTGATACTGGGTGGAAAATGAAACAAAAACTTTTTATGATTCTGCAAGTCCAACTTTTTTCAAGAGTTTTTCACAAGGAAAAAAATGGCTTTATTTTGTAGAGTGAAACCCAACTCTCTTTTAGTGTTCCCTCGAATAAAAAAGTATGCCTTTGCTTTCTTCAAAGTAATTCATTTTTGTTTAGGGTAGTTTGGTTGGATAAAGTACTTCACTGGAATCGTTTGTTTGTGAAATTTGCAATACTGCGAAATCCTTCACACTTATCGTAATTTCAAAAGACTATAACACCACACTGACTGCTGACTGGCGTCCACTTTACAAAGGTACACGCCGGTCTGGCAGGTCTCTGTGAGCCATGTATCTGCAAAGAAATGATTTGTCTAGAGGCAAGAGTTAGAAAGTATTTGCGTAAAAAAATACTAGTACGTTATGCTTTGAAGTAGACCTCCCANAAAAAATACTAGTACGTTATGCTTTGAAGTAGACCTCCCACATGGACGCTATGTATAGCCGCCTGCAAACAGTTTTAAATGTGCTTATTTCCCCCTTAATATGGTTGTCCTTTTTCAACTTTTTCTCAGAAATGTTTTTCTAGTTGTACTTTAGGCCATTTTGTTTCATGTGGACTTTAGTAAACAACTGCTTTTTCCTTTTGTGAAGTAGATCTTCTGCAAATTACAGGAAGTAAGGTGGACCTGAAGAGTTTTCTGGAGACAATTGAGAAAAGTTTCTCATTTTTGTGGCTCCTTTTATTTTTTCTCTTTAATGGCATGTCACTTCCTCTGCAATAAATACTGGACAAGGTGACTGATTCAAAAGTGGATAAAGAACGCCTAGTACAGATTATCTGGGATTTTGCTAGTTGTCACTTGGAAATGCTTTTATGTGTGGCTTTGTGCTAATACATTGTAGACCACAACTACGATCAAAAACCTTGCCTAAGCTGTACGAGCATGTAACCACATTGCATAACTTACGTGGCAATGTGGCAAAGTTCTTTATAGTATATCCGTCAGCCAGAAGTCATTTGAACCTAGCTCTCCTAACATTTCCAAACTGTATTAAGATACCACTACTTAAATATTAGCTTGGGAATGCGTACCTACGTAGTGCCAATAAAATTTTCCATGTTAAAGTTATTACATAATGGTAAAGAATGAGAATGCTTTTATATAAACACTTGGCTTTCTCCTCGGGATAAGTATATTTTGAACATATCTTTGCGGTTGGTATTGGTATTGGGCCAAATTGTAACTTCTTGCTTGAATTCTGATCTGAAAAGTTATAACTTATTTAACACTATACAGGGTTATCATTGCAGAGAAAAATTCTTTTCAATGGTTAAGAAAGAACGCACATCTATCAACCACAGGGATGCTTAAAAATACTGTTTTTATACTATCTGTTACCCTTTGATTTTATAATCAAGTTTTTTGATTTAACAAAACAATTTTTGCTAAATGTTTATTTAATGTACGCTAACTTTGGCGTCAACTATTTTGGGAAAATGCCTATCTGTGATGAATGAAACTAGATATAATTAAAATGATCACTTCTTATTATGCTGCGTTACCATAAGATTTTGTAACTGCAACGGATAAAGAGAAAGTTCGCAATAATGCAATAAGATAGAATGCAAGTGACATGTTTATGTCCTTTTGTTGCATAAAAAACGCTGTATATATTTCCTTATTTAATGTTATTGAAGGGATTAAGCACGCCATAAATGTTCCTACAGGGATATTTACTTTCTCGGAGTGTTATTGACCCAATTTTTTATGTATTTATGCAGCCGTTATCTTGATTTAATCCCATGACTTTATTGACTATCTATGGTTAGATGATCGTGGGTTATTAAATGGCATTGCACTTTATGTGATTAGTATTTCCGTCTGTCCGTCTGTTACCTTGATAGCTTTCGAACGGTTCGGCAGATTGACATGAAATTTCGCCGATTCCTTAAGAGGACCTACGGGAAAGATTTTGACTCAGATCGGGTAACCCCCAGGGGAATTAATTTCATGCTCATTAATTATTCACTAATCACTAAAGCCATTGCTACAGCATAGTGGTCAGCAGAAGGTTAACATTTAACCTAATTGTCATAGTATCACATAAGGTTTCCTAGTGGGTTAGGGGGAAATTATTTTTGCCAAATTACAATTTTACAAATATGTAATATGATGTTTGATTGTAGTACTATTTTTGCTATAAATGCGCACTTGGGTATCTGTTGCCAGGGTTTATTAATATTGGCTTCAGTCCCATTACTCGTAATATTCCTTTTCCATAATTTCCTTCAGTAATCAGAAAGCGTTAGTAAATATTGAGCTGAGACCAACATATAACAAACATTTATTGCTTTCGTTCAGGGCTTACAGTTTTCCAGCACCATTATAAACCTTTAGGTATTTTCTTAGGTCTGGGTTCTGCAACCATCTTTACAAGAATAGGCTAATACGCTCGTTTTTAAGGCTGCCGGCTGCGAGTGATTGCAATACATTATACCTATAAATATTATCGATCAAAGTGATTTCTAAAAAAAACATCTTTAAACCAGATTGAAATTTAAAGCATTGATACAGATTTAATGACCGGGAAAGAAAATGTTACTATATTGACAATGTATCTTCCTTTATATGATATAAAGTGTACTTATAATAGGTTACGGGAACTACGCCCCGAGAACACCATGGGGCAAAGTGATGACGATACTGTACGGAATCATAGGAATGCCTTTATTCCTTTTATACTTATCGAATATCGGTGACATTCTAGCCAGAGGTTTTAAATGGACCTTTTCCAGGTGTTGTCAGTGCAAGTGAGTCTCCTATTTCTTTCCTTTTATTGCATGTCAACTCGTAAGAGAATTTTTTTTATGAATGTATGTATATTCAATACGTTCACCATTTTTCGTATACTTTCCTATTGTCTTCACGTCACTCGGAGAGTTCTTTGAAAACGAGAAATTGATGATGATAAATGAATGATTCATCATGATCATGACGATCATCACAAGTGCTTCGAAATAAGATGACGTGAATGATTTTATATGACACGTATAGCTCCTCTCCGTGAAAGGAATTCTCAGAGTCTTTAAAAAGACTTTGATGAAAGAGTAATGTTTGATGCATCATATTTTTCTTCTGTTTTCCTCTGTATAGTTGGACATTCATAAAGCGGCGAAGGGTGGATGTAAATGGAGAAGTGATTGAGGAGCCAGTTCAAGAGGAAGAAGAACAAATCACAGTGCCCATTTCTCTATGCCTTACCCTCATGGTGGGTTATATATGGGGTGGGGGGCTGCTCTTTGCGGAATGGGAAGATTGGACGATCCTGGACGCTTCCTACTTCTGCTTTATCAGGTATGAAACAAGAAAGATATATATCCTTCCGCGTTTCTCAAAATGAATCTGTTAGCAATTTCAGAGAGTTTATCTTACACGGATTACATGAAACAAAATAATCAGTTTTTCGACGGAATTTGAAACTCTTTCAGAAGCGCGTGTGTCTTGTTTACATTTTACCTCTAGTTCAACCATGTGAAAATATGAAATATGGGGATTCTATTTCACTCATACCTAGTACTATCAAATTTCAATGGATTTTTTTACCTTAAGAGAATGTTCGTTAGTTTACTTCATTTAAAATCTACGAAAACATGGGCTCTTGGGGGACTAACTAAGTTGCGGAAGAGAAACACAGGTAAACTGCTATTAGTGAATTCTCGGGAAAACGACTGGTATACAGCTTGCTCATCATGAAATTCGCATGCCTTTGACGTAATCAGTGTTTCTGTCTGTCTTTCGACAACTTTCGAACACGTTATCAGAATAATTTGAAATCTTGTGGAAAGCTTACCACGATGTGAATTGTGATGATACTCTGGTTATTTGCCGAATGCAAACATGATTTGCATTTGGTAAACAATTAGTAATTTTCTATGCTTTTTTCCCATGGATATCCTTCCGAGGGTTAATTTCACTTCTTTATTCCTTCTCCTTTATAAATATGTTGGAAAAATTTGTGATAAATTTCAAAGCTGTTGTGATAAACAAGAAATCATTTGACTATACTCTTTAAAGTCATAGCAAACATTAAACTTGTGAAACCCTCGTACTTTAATCCAATGATTATAATTTTTGATTATTGACATATATGGCTGATCGCATCGAACATCTACTCCTACATTTGATTCCACTAAAAGCCTAATGTATAACCATCATTAATCAAAATTACAATCATCTAGTTAAGTTTACGAAGCCCTAAGTAACTGTCGCTGAAGCGATAATTATCAGTGTTCAAGGCAGATTTGCAAATAATGATTAATTTCTGTTATTTTTAAGCCACAGACTACTTTAAATTCAAATACTTAGTATGGCAAAGTTTACCAATTGCGACAAATAATTCGAGTTGGGTTGTTCATTATCCACTCCTTATTTACTGTTTTCTATGCTGCATTAAAATTCTAGTGTATCCAAGGGGAAGCATCATTAACTCTTTTCCAGTTCGGGTTTTTATCTAGACTGACTATCTCGTTCTATTCCTACTTTTTTCTTTCCGCATAATTGCTTATTTTGTGAACAAAGAATGGCTTCATAAAAAGAAGCAAGCTAGTAATTCTATACACTTTAACATCAATCCTTTGTTAGGAAGCAATATAAAGAGCTAATGAAATGTCACGAATTCTCACCGTCATATATAACGTGCACATATTCTGCTCAGATTCGAAGGGGAGTTGTTTTCCTGTTTCCCAACAGCTTCAGCAGGAAGCTGCTTAGGATAATTCTTTGTGTGTGATGATTCCTTGACTTTTTCAAGCTAAATTTGTAGTTGAGTGGATGACAACAAAAAATTCTTAACTGATATGGAACAGAGTAAGTAGAATTAGAGGAAAAGGATAATTTGCCATCAACTTTAAGCTACTGGAATGAGAATTTGATGATTATGGTGCTGACACGGTGGTCTTTGAAAGGCCTTTATCCAGGACAAGCCAGAGTGGAAGACTTTCCTCGCTCTACATGCTTCTGCAGAAGGCTTGAACTGTAAGCATGATGGATTAAATGAGTACATATTGAATGATCCTTTTTTGTGTGCTTATGGTCACCCAGCAAATACTGTTCTTTTCCTTCCGGTTGTATGAACTTCCCTCTAAATAGATTCCTCCTATATTTAAGTAGAATCAAGTAGAAGTTATCTCCCTTTGGCTGTTGTGCACTGTTCACAATAAACGTTCCACCACTGGCTTTTTCCTTTGAAGCTGGTTACATAAAAGTAACAAGTTTTTCCATGGCCCGACAAAGGGGAAAGTGGAGCAGGAAAAGGGAAGACAAAAGGAATGGAAGGAAATGAAGAAAAGCTGCTTTATCATTAAAGAAGCTTTTTGTATAGTAGGATGGGGTAAAGGACTAGATACGAAGGGCGAAATCTACTCGGACTCCAACTAGGACATGAAAACAATGAAATCATATTAACGTTTACAATCATCATTGTTATTTATTGTGAGTGCAAGAAATGGACTCATCCCTCACTCGGATTTGTTTCCTTCTGTTTATCATTGTACTTAACCAATAGAACACATTTCATTAAATGGAAATCCATTGCGCTGTAAATAAAAGTTAGAGTCTGTTTCCTGGATGAAGCAAACTCTCTGAACAAAATATGACCTGAACTCACTCTGTTGGTTAGTCCAACTACAACCGTAGGAAAAGTGGATGGGAGGGGAGGAGAGGATAGGACACGAATATTGCATTATACATAATTCAAAATCCGTTGGCAAAATCTGTCCTAGAGTCGAAAGAGTCGAAGCATACAGAGCGGTTCAGACACTATGGAAAAGAAACTGTTTTTTTCATGTTGCGGTTGGTGGTGGTTGTGCCTTTTGTGCAGAAATATCTAGGTTTACTGTAGTCACTGCGAACATTCGCCCTACAAGACATCATAACATCTACATGCCCTTTCTCCTCCTCTAAAATACAGCCGTTTTCCCAAAAGAGATTTGACAAGCTATGAAGATTTACGAGGTAATATTTGAGATTCAATGACTGGAAACGTTATCGCTATCATATTATAGGTACTTGTTGTGTCTAGTTTAGTACACCACTGCTACTACTGGTAGTACTCGTCGGGTCACCGCAACTTTACTCTCTCGCATCATTCAGACATTTTCAGATGAATATGAATATGGTGTTTTGTGAACACTGGAAGTTGCGTGCATATGTTTGCATACAAAGCAACTTTTCCTCCTTTGGAATATGCAGACTTGTTAAAGTAAATGAAGTGAAGGATTTGCTCAAATTTCTATCTCTTCCTATCAAATACTTTCAAAATGCAATTTGTCATTCATGGGATTTTACTAGTAGCATTTCGTGCATCTTTTACGTGATCTCTCCACACTTTTGATGTTTCACGGCTGTTGCCTAGATAAAAAATGTAATTGGTAGTTTGTTTTGAGTAAGGAACATAGATGCCTATATTTTCTCTCGGGCGTCGAATCCTCCAACCCTCCTTTTACTGGAATGAATTCCAAAATTATGAAAATATTTTTTGTAGGAATAGCAGATGACAAATTGTTGGTGATAGCTGGCACCTGCAGGATGCGACTGAGCGCGATCGAACCCCATCATATTTCATTTGCTACAATAAAAAGGAGGTGGGAGAAGCAACATGAATAAATGATTTATCTTTGAACAGGATAGAGCCCTGTTGTTTGGTTTCCCTTTTCATTCATCCAGGTCAAACGATGAGACAAGCTAGGACTGAGTATGCGTAGTATTTCAGTGAACACAATGAATTCACTGGTGAAAAAAAGTTTTATCAGGTCGTGTCCGATCTTTTATTACGTTTTTGTGTACCGTTACAAGGGAAAAATGAAACAAATGGTGACAGGTCGGTGTTTGGAAGGGATTTCGGATTAGATTTATTAGTTGTTGTATTACAGTCAACTGTAGATTGGCAAGAGAGGAGAAGAAGAAAACTTCCTCCCTCTGGCCCCTTCCCCTTCCATTTTTTCTCAATGTTCCATTCTTTTACAGTTTCTAGACTCGAGCCGAGTTTGACTTTCTCCTCTGGTTAAAACTCGCTTTCTATCGTGTAACTCTTGCCAACAATCCCATATGCTATTTGCTTCTTTGTGAAACTCAACTAGTGAGTGAGTTCTGAGTGAGCAAACAAGCAACAACATCACATTTCTTCTTTCGCCCATATTTTCTCGAGTTTACTTTCGGGGCTTGTTTTCCCTCTTCCCTGTCCTGCTACTTCTTTTTCAGATTTGTAGAAAAGGATTTTTCACCCAGAATGTAATATCAGAAAAAGGACGCGCTTACCTGCATAAACCATGAGCACAATATAGACATTCCTCATCATTTCCATGGGAATGGGAAAATAACAAAATAAAATAGAGAAAATTCTCGAATGAAATCATCATCCATGACTTTACAACTTTCATTTATGTATACGTTTAGTTACTTGAGCTGGGGTACACGAGTTCTACATTTTCATGTTGACATATATTTTGACAAATTTATTTTCTTTTATTTTTGCAGTCTGAGCACGATAGGATTCGGGGATCTCGTTCCGGGAGATGCAGTGGCTGCCCAGAGTCTCGAAGATGCCATTCAATATTCCTTTGTGTTTTGCTCGCTTTACTTACTCCTAGGGATGGCTCTCATTGCCATGTGCTTCAATCTAATGCAGGAAGAAGTGATTGCCAAAGTTAGAGGATGTGGTCGCCGACTTGGCTGCGCTCGATAGCATTTTTAAAAAATATGATATTCACGAACAAAAAATAATTGTTTGCGTATTTTTTTCAACTTTTCGTGTTTTCAACTTTTTGGCTCAAAAAATACAACACTTTTTTTCTCTCTTTTTCACAACAACTCTTTTTCCAAGAATTGAACTTTATACTTGTCTTCATGCTAGATGTACCGAATGAATGAGATTTGCATGAATTTATGTTTTTTCCTGCAGTGTATGTAACGGCAAATAAGCCGTTGTAATTAAGCCGTATTTAAAGTATCGTATCAAATGTTAAACGTGTTCAATATTTGATAGGTTTTATGTATAACAATTTTAAGCCTTCGCCCACTCTATAAAAATAGCTTGAATATACTTTCCCACGGTCGCCGTCGACCTGAAATTTAATTATATCTCCACAGTTACACACTCTTGTTGTACGTAAGTTCGAATAGATTGTGACTTTCAGACATACATACTTATAAATCCAGTGTGGTGGTGAAATGCACTCGTAAAGAATGTATGTTTGTAGGTTTGCACCGTGATTAAGCAATTCGCTTCCAAATCAATTTTTATTACTGTGTATTTTGTACTTTTACTCTGTAAGATGTACTCCAACTTTCACAACAAGCCACTTCTCTGACGAGGGAACATACGTTTTAACTACACTGTTTGTTACTAATTATTATGCGGACAATACGCAATTACTATAATCCTGTGGCACAGGCAGAATACACTTTTGATTTATTTTTCCGTCGAGTAAAATGACGGTTAGCTTTGTTGTCAATGTTATTAAAGTCAAAATTTATCGACAGCTTATTGATCTTCGTCTTGTGGTTAAAAGGAACAGTTTAGTGTTCTTGCCAGTGTCATTAGTCCCATAATTAATCTGTGGAACTCGGTATACTTAAAACTTATGTTTCCTTGTCAGTATGACACAATCAATACATTTTTAAAGTAATACAGTAATAAGTAAGTGTTAGGTTGCTAAAATCAATCCATAATAAATGATTTATGATTGTATTAGGTTTGGTTTCGTATTAATATTATGATTGGAGTACCCCTTACGGAAAACTCTAAGTGGCTTGCCCTCGAGCAATAACTTTCCCAACGGAATCCGACCAATATTGGAGTAGAGGTTAATGATTAGATACGATGAGGGTAGTTAATTTACTCCCAATTCATACCAATAAATTTAAAAGTTAAACAATTTGGTTTATTACCCCAACGTTCTCTCTTTTTTACAGCTTTTTTATGTTTTTGACAAGTGCATGGTAGTACTTACTAGATAGTCGTACAAAAAAAAGTTTCACGATCAGGGTGATTAAGTAAAACTGGCGATGATGCCGACGATGGGATGTGATGAGGTCACACAAAAACTGTTGCGCTGTACTCTGCCGGACTAAGCTACCGCCTTGATGGCAAATTGGCTCCGGTTCGTTTCTGCAACGATAGTTATAGAAACTATAGTCCTCGTCCAAATTGGCCGTTTGCCTTACGGTTTATTTCGCGTGTGTAATTAGATATATTGTAATCACTATTTCTTACTCCATAACTTGATCCCATTTGCCACTCTACTTTAAGCAATGTTAGTAGTAGTTTATTCGAGTTAATTAATTGACCAGCAACAATGAACGAGCCAAAAATGATTTTTTTCTAAGTATGCAATAAAAACTATCTTCAAGTGAAGTCATGTATTAACATCCTTTTTCCCATTTCATGTTGTGCATTAATATTCCATTGATGGTACAAAGGAAGTACTCTCATCCTATTCTATTACGTTTTCTGAAAACTTTTCGGTTAATCTTGCAGGCTGATCCTATAGGGTATAATTTTCCGCAAGTGGTGCAAGATCGCAAACTAGAAAAATGTGTAGGGAATTGTGTGTCATCACATGGGGAATTTATAGGAGTGGAAACTAAACTTCATAAACATTTATGCGTGATTTTCCACGAGGTATATGGTCATAAACATGACAAATGTACGAAACAACGTATGCAGTTAAGCGGAGAAAAGTACCTTTTGCTTGGCCTTGTACTTTCATATTTCGTCTAGTTGGATAAGAAGACAAGGTGCTATGTTATTGGAAACTGAATGCGAATGAGTACATTTTCTGCATTTCTTTTTCTGATGATGAGCCATTTGAAAAAATCTTTCTGTTTCAGGCATCACCGGAAATGGCTGAATGTCTTGGTCTGAAAGAATTTCTCAGAGAATAGAACGAACTACGTATGCTGAAGATTATTTCACTCGCTCATTTTAGATGAAAATTGTATGTTCTAGAGCAATAGCAAAAGAATATCCGTACATGTTTCATTTCACAGATAGTTTTCCAGCAAGCTTAGTTATGTTATGATCAAAAAATAATAGTGCCCATCTCTTCAAAAAAAAAGAGAAAAGGTTTTTTAATACTGAGCCATTGATAACAATCCTAAAAAACTTAGTTACGTCCCAGGCTTTAAATAACTTCAAAAGGGTGCAGTCTAATGCAGTGGGCTCCAATTAGAAATTGAAACGTCAAATACCTAATTAATTAGTGAAAGGTTAAAATATGTAACTAGTGCACTTACTCTTCCATGTAGATTTATGGGGTAGGGGGTTTATAAGAGTAGGCCTTAGTGGGGATTTTTACGGTATACATCTTATTATGATGAACAAGTGCTGAGAAAAGCAAGTCTAAAAATTTCTTTTCAGTCCAGTAATATTTTATTCACGACCCAGTGAACTTTCTTTTTTTTGCATGAGCTTCTGGATCGTACATAAAAATATTATGCGTTGTAGTGAACGATCCTTTCTTCATATATTTCTTCGCTCCATTCATAGCAAATTTAATGTAAAAAGTAGCTGAGGAAACGTACGAAAATTTTCCCGTTGACTGAACTGCACATCAGTACATCATCAGAGGTTGCCCCCAGCATGGTAATAAAATGCATCACGATCGATTCAGGAAAAATGTAGTAGACAAGTAAAGTTGGTGCGCTGTAGTTATGTAACAATCGAAATGAAAATGGGGAATGTAATTCTCTACGAATCGAGATTCCAGTTTTTCCTAACGTGAATATCTAAACGGAGAGAAATGATTGAAATGATTACCTAGCATTTAAGTATAGCTAGGAATTTTACATACCTACACATTAATAAATCATGAAGCGGAGTCCCACACTAGACTATGCTGAAGCAAGTGGATTACTTCTTTCCCTCCATATCTGCTCATCAAGTCAGGTGGTAGATTTTACATGGCTCAAGGAGCATATTTTCATGCTGCACGAATGAGACGGGGTAAAATGCAAACATTTTCAAAGAAGAAGCGCTGAAAATGGAGGAACTAGACCGGAAGAAATATGTCAACAAAGACAAGGGAGGGGAAAGGGAGTGGAGAAGTCCTGGAGTTTAGTTTAGTTTAGATGATGGTGAAAGTTTTTTAATTGAAACTCACGACCAGCTGCAGGATATTACTCAAGCATGTGAACTTTTCCCCTTCTTCCCTCCTCGTGCCTTTCCTGAGAAAAACAAGTCGTCAAAACAAAATTTAAATCTTGTACACATTATTATGAGCTGGTCAAGGAGCTTTAAAGAATACATATCATGTAGAATCTTTGAGAGAAGTAAAAACTTTTACCATTTTATTACGCCCTTCTAGTTTTCGAACTGGTGGTTATTTTATAAATCGCATCGCGAAACGCTTACAATTACTAAAACAACCTTTCCCTGTTCTTGCTAACTTCTTTGAACGAAATAAAAAGTTGCTAAAGTTACTTATACAACACTTGTATTCAGCAGCATTGACCATACGACGTTCAAGCTGCGAGCCTTTCATGAAAAGATTTTTACCGTTTGTCGGTCTGTCTGTCTGTCTGTACGCACGATAACATAAACTCTCTCTACACTCTTCTGAATCTTCTGTTACTTAATAACAAATAAATATTTCATCTTTAAAACTCTCACTGGGGCTTAAATATAAACTAAAATTGGCCACTAAACCAACCAAAGAGGCAAAAAAATTTTAGTGAGAAGCAATGCTCTGAGATTTCAAAAATTATAATCATACGAATTTAAGCCACTTCAGTTTCAAACATAATCTAATGTGATATCTTATAGGCGGTTCCATATGAATCCCAAAAGCTGCTAGAAATTCAGGATCGCCTAACCACTAAACCAACCAAAGAGGCAAAAAAATTTTAGTGAGAAGCAATGCTCTGAGATTTCGAAAATTATAATCATACGAATTTAAGCCACTTCAGTTTCGAACATAATCTAGTGTGATATCTTATAGGCGATTCCATATGAATCCCAAAAGCTGCTAGAAATTCAGGATCGCCTAAATCTTAAAAAGTTGTAAATATCAAATCCAATTCATGTAAATAGAGAAACCTACGTTTAGCTTCGTGCCTATAGCTTTAACGGTTTTGTTTCACAATGGAGTCAAACAGCGACAAAAGTTTTAGTTAGCTTGTCTTGTTTCATAGTGAGTCAGTTTATGTGCAGCTGATACAGAAATTTACATATTTTCAAATGGGATCAATACAAGCGTCACTAAAGGCTTTGCCAGTTTCTTACCTTCAAGGCTTTATGCATACCTTTAAGGAGACTTATATTTTAAGTCATGTTCACCGAATAATTTCGTATTCTGTAAAACATAGAACATATAAGCATTTTCGAAGATGATGTTAATGGGGATGTTAAAATTCCAGAGAACTTTTTTCGCAAAGAGGAAAAGGGAGGTGTTTAGGGTAATCCAACCCATCTCTACACAGGCGGACTTGAAAAGAAAAATATATTTATGGCAAATTTACTCCAGCTAATGAAGGCTCATTCTGTATCAGCACTCGTATCGTTTTCATAAACTATTGAAATATTGTTTCAGCACTCTCGTGTTCATAATTCCTTTCATCTTTAGAATTAAATTCATTTCCAACAATCAGTTGATGAGTTACGTAACAAACAACCCGTTATGTTGACTGCTAACAGATTTTTGTTTGAGTTGAACTCATCTCATATTACATTAATACCAAAGTAAAGTACCGATGCTGATTTGTTTTGCTGAACATAATCCGGTTTCAAAAAAGCTTAAAATGTTGGAGGCTTTCAATTAGAGTGAAATAATGGCAACTTTTATTCATGCATTGATTTCTTTTGTAAACAGTCAAATTACCAATTCAATCCGACGTTATTTCTCCAACCGCAAAGCTACTAGCAATACAAAATTCAATAAAATTACAATTCTCATGCGGTGATGAAGAAGGAATGAGTGAAAGCTCTTCACTCCAATGCGAATCAGTGAATGAAGACTCCTAATTACAATTACAATACGAATAACTAGTTAAGGGTAAAAATCGAGATCGTGGAGTATGGAAACTAAATAAGAACTATAAGACCATAAATTTTGAGCTGGCGTGGTAGGACGAAAGATAAACAAAGTAAAGGTAGAATTAATGTGGTTTCCCAGCGTAGAGCTGGATTTTGTTGACCTTCGCAATACGTTCTATAAAATGGCTAGAACATGGGCCCGCTTACAGCGAGCTATTAATGAAACCTCATCAACTGAGCTCAGCCAAGCGCAATGAGTGATGACTTCGTGGAGAGGATTCACTTGACACACTTCACTCGCTCTCGAATGCTCCCTCCAGATTAATAAGAATCTGAAAATTATTTATCCGTTATATGACAATGGAGCTACTTGATCAAATTCAATGTGCTCATTCAACCACTTACAAGTTCCCTAAATCAACTAAATATTATATGAGAATCTATATTGGTAAGTACCAGCTGCTGTAATTAAGCTTTCCAATATACAAACCCATTGTACCAAAATGCTCCAGCTTATCATAATTAGAGTAATGCACGCTTTTGGTTAAATCATTGATACATTCAAACCATTCGCCCGGAAAAGTAGCTACATGTAGCGTTTCATCTTCAAATTCTATACATACTCCTTTCCTCCATTTCATCCGGATCTATCCGCAAGCATTAAAGTTGTGTGTGGCTAAGAAGCTGAGCCAGTGAATTCCTCTTGTCGACGCTTCTCACACTGATTCTGATACACAGTAAGTGAAATTGGTTTCGACGGGCCACAGATGCATTTTTAAAGGAAAAATTAGATCCGTCTTGTAGACTGCAGGGAAATCATTTTCCATCATACCCCTATGTGCTGCACTAAAGCACAGACTTTTGCCTCTGTAAAGACAAAAATGGTAATTCAAACCGACTCACTTAATCCTCGTAAAGTATTTTGGCTTCTAGGGCTTGATGTAATTTTTCTACGCGTCAAAAAACGGCTTCTTCCATAATTTCACCATTGATCGTATTTCATGACACTGGCAAAAATACATACTGAATACCTTCCTGCCAAACCAAACCAGCCAAAGTCAGCTATATTTCAAGATTTTTTTTTGAAATACATGGATACCTGCTTACATGTATAAATTGACAGATCTCATCTCAAAGAGAAATAGATAGGGATAAGTACGAATGGTAAGAAACGAGCATTGTCTGCAGATGTGTTATGGCAAAAATAACGAAACCGTGCGGCGTCATTCTTAAAGCTTAAATTATCACACATGAAACGTAACGTTCGTTATTCATTACCAGAGTATCTCAAAGTAGGATTTTAACATTACAAATTTTATAAATGCCAAGTTCATCACGGGTAATATAATCTATAATACAATACAACAAAGCCAGGCTTCCTGTCCAAATCATTTTCCCTGGGAGATTGAGAGCGCAAGTTGGAACAGTCTGAACCGCAGCTACATAAATAGAAAGTTTAAAAGGGGTAGACTGAGTTGGGCAAATCTTTAACTTGGCAAATGCCATAAACTTGTTTTGCCAAAAACTACATTCCTTAAATTCGTCTAGAATTGAATTTATTCATCTTAGTTTGACTATAAAAAAATTTGGTGGAAAGTTTTTTAAGCTTTAAAAACTATTAGAATTGCTTGCTTGTTAAAGATGATATCAAATGTCCAAAATTAAAAATAAATATCTTAGGTTTTAAATTTTACTATTCGCTATAAAGAAACATTTTGTTTGAAAGAAGTAAGTACATAACATATTACCAAATATTTACCTAAATATATGTATGTCATAAAATATTATGTTATATATTGAGCATGATTTTAACTCTTTCATTTGAATACCGCTACAAGGACATTTTTTTAAACATTTACTATGATTATTTTTGAAGAAATGGTTTGTTTTTTGCCATATTAAGTACTTGCCAAAAACAGGTAAGTAATACTAGTAATGCAATATTAAAGCACGCATGGAAGAAGAACCAAAGAGGACGCGCATTCCATAATTGTCATTACTTTTTACGGATGAGATGATGAAAATAACATCATTGACGTAAGTACAATCATCCGCCCAAACGAAATTGCAATTGTTCCATTCTTATATTGGAGTAATGTAAGATTTGTGAGATTTATATACTCTTTGGGAAAATGTCCAAAACGTCCAAAGCTATTAGGGTACTTAATGCTTATAACGCTCACGCATAGAAGAGAAGCACGTAATAATTTTAGGTGACCAGTTACTGTCTCAGAGTCAATTTTGAATATTGCCATGGCTAAACTACTGTGATTAACTTCCCGTTGCTTTCTCCCCATTATTTCTCGGGTTACTTTACGTCACTTAAGAGTATCATTATTACATCCCTAAATTTTTGCTGATCATTCGTTCGCTTATGACAACTTTCACTCAAGCTTAAAATGTATTTGCTGGTTCATAACATTTAGTATGTCTTGCCACACTTATTATTATAATGCCGAAAGGCACTACATTTTTCATCATTTTTATTATTATAATCATTATTATCATTACATTTTCCCCTTTCACTAAAAAGAATTAGATGGGCGGAGGAAGCTTTTCCTTTCGTTTCAGGTACTCACTTGAGCGGCACTTATTACGTCTCGAGGAAATGTTATAAAGTGTTCTTTCAAATTTTCTCGTTGAAATAGGCTATTTCCACGGGTTTTATTTCTTCCGTCTGAATTAATTTTTTTTCCCAGCATTTCACATTCCTAAATAGAATTACCTAGTCTTATGCTGCGTCATATGTTGGCTTTCACATGAGAGCGTTTTTTAGAGAACCTAAAGCAAGAAGGTGAAATTTTGCCTACGAATGCAATTTCTTCATCACTTCACAGTATATTTCCCTCGCCTTTGGCTGTAAAAGATTGATTCGTGTAAGCTGAGTGGTGAGCTACCTATGTAAAAATAACACACAGTTTAATTTACTCCTTTTTGCCTCTCTGTCCCCTCAAAAAAATGCATTTTATTAAGCAAATGAACCCACGCTTAATGAAGAGCTGGCAAATGTGTACTATGCAAAGGCATAAATAGGAAAGAATTTGCATAAAGTGAGCTTCTGTGGAAAGGGTGGAAACGTGTCCATACATATTTTACGAAACTGGAATGAAAAGAATGTGTTTTTCAAGTAAACCACGCAATAGAAAGTCACAGATTCCAGCAAATTTTTATTCATTGGAAACATCCATTTCCGTTCCATTTCGATTGTTGTTGCTGGTGCTGTGCACAATCTAATTTGCAATTTGAGAAGGAAGAAAAAGGAAGGAAAGGAAAGAGAGAAACAGCTGCATGTGCTGTATTCATTTACTGTGAGAGAGTAACTCCAAAAGTCCTTTGTAGTATGTTCTGGTCCCAATGTTCCTTCCTTCTTAAAAAATTGTTTTGATTCACTTTACTTATTTTCGGGAGGCATGGAAGCTCTTCTTCTTTTGTACAAAGTAGCATTCAAATGTTTTTACTTAAGAAAGTTTCAGTCCCTCTCTCTGTAAGAAATCTTATGAAATGGCCATCAACTAAAATGCCTACGCACAAATTTATGAATCTCTCGTTATTTATTATTTTACATGGATCGTTTACTGCTCTCTCTTCCTTACCTGAGCAAGGCCATTAAAAACGAATGTCCTCGCATTATTGGAAAACGCTGGAAGCTGGAAGCAATGATATGGAATCTTAATGTAATGTCGTATGTACACTGAGCTAAACAGGGTAAAGATCTGCTATTGCTAACGTTTATTTGCAAATGTAAAGTTTGGTCATTTGACCTGGAGTTTCTGTAGTTGTATTTTCTTCTGGTACGGATGCATTTAATGCCTTTGCAGTTAGTCTTGATTTTTACCCTATAACTGCACGACTTAGAAAGAATACTACTTACGTATTGTCAGCCACACTGGTGGGAGAAAGGTCAACCAATTTTTCCACTATAGAGCAAAAGGTTAAACCCATTAGAAGTTTCGAAATTACCATACTGCTGTTTAAGCAAAAAAAACCTGACCATAATACCGTGTTATTTTCTTCTGTTACTTTATTTCTTTTTTTTTTTTGTTCATCCTTCGTATCTAGGATAAAGCCATTGTGTTGTGTCATTGTATAATTCATGATATAATGGTCCAATGGGGCCCACAAAAAGACGAACACCCCACCAGGCTGCCATCAAGAAATGTACGAGTATATTTGTAACTTTGTTTCTGGCTAGTTTTAACCCTGGCTCGACTCAAACTAGGCCCATTTCAACCGGGAAAAACGGTCCATAATATATAAAAAAAAGGCTTTTCAGAGAAAGATAGTTTAGTCAAAATGTCGAGGAGGCAAAAAATAGAAGCGAAAAAAGCAAAATAAGATAAGGTTAAATATTTTTGAGCGGGAAGCATACAAGCGAGTAAAAGAGCCATCAATTCGGAATGTAAGTAAGTGCATGCCATACCTTTAGTACTCACTGTGACCGTACCTAAGTATTTATTATACAAAATATTAGTCTGTAGTGAAGTGAACTGCGCATTACTTTTCTTTTCTTTTTTGATGATGGCTTCATACCTCCTGGTTCTAAAGAAATTTTTGCTTTTTTACCTTGTTACTCCGAGTCCAAGTTGTTCCCACTCTCTCAACTTATCTTATCATATCAGAAGCAAAGGGATGAATTGGAATAGAAAGTAAGCGGATCATGGAACGCCAAAAGCGGACTCACAAAACCAAAACGGATGGATAAAAGGAAAGAGGAGGCGAGCAATAAGTTTTCATGAAATCTACACTCCTCTTGTTCTTCTCTCTCCTATTATTACTATAAAATAAAGATGAGCTTGAGAGATCAGTTTAGTTTTTCTTTTGAAAGAAGGATCAAGAAAGAAAAAAAACGTTGCTATACAAAATACCAGCCTGAGAAAAGCGTTCTCGCCTTCCTCTTTTACTTAGACTTTATTTCTAAAGGGAATAGAAGTTAACTGAGCGAAGAAATATCAAAACAAAAAAACATTTAAAGCATCTCCCTATACGTTTTCGAGGAGGGATGAAAAAGTGTTTAAACAGAAATTTGTTGCTATCCTCCGAATATCCCTCCTTGTAGAAATGGGATGGTGTAAGTTTCCTCAAAGTTTAAAAGATGAAAGCTGGTAAAAAACCAAAGAGATTTCTCCTTACCGAATGTTTATGTTTTTCTTTTCATTTAAAGGTGTACTTGGACTGGTTTGGTTTGGTCTATCATCTATTGATTTGCCACGTGCTTAATGCTTTTTTGCTCCTTTAAAGTAAAAAAGAAACAAAAAGGATTCTCCAGTATTTAGAAATATGCTCCAGACCCAACGATAATTTCCTATTATTCAAACCACGAAGACAAGGTTTTCCGAAATGTTACGTATAAAAAGCATTGTTCTTTTGGAGATGAAAAGAAAATAAAAATGTGGGATGAAAAAGGATAGAGAAGAGAGACTCAAATGGATAGAGAAAAAACCACAGAAATCCATAATACAAGGAAAACTCCTCTTTAAACCTCATTTTTAAAGGAGGCAAAGGCAATTTACATCGGAGGAAAATGTACGTCGGAGAAATTGCTTTAGCATTTTATTTTCTCGTGGATAGGAATGGAATGTTGCGCGTTCTTGGTACGTGAGCATCTTTCAGTCGTCGGAGTGGGAGACCTTCGCTTCACATGCATTACTTTTATGTTTAGCATACAAAGTTAAGAGAAAGGAAACAGCAGTGCTTGTCCATCTTTCCGTGATCGCTTTTACTTTGAAACAATTTCACCTTAAACATATTAAATGGTAGTTACCAGTATGTGCAAGATATTATAACGAAGCTCACACGCTAAAACAATATTTGATGCAATCGGTATGTATGTATGCATTCTTAGGGAGCAGAATAAATCAATTGTGAGGGTAAAATGTCCTCTTTGATGACTCATAATATAATGTTTTTTATTGAAAAACATGCATTACACTGAACATGCAAATAGTAATTAGCTAGATAAGCCCAAAACTAATTGAAAATTTTTTGATAATTTTTGCACGTAATTATATTGCCACCTACTGCCCGTGTTTTAAGTTATGTTGAAATAGCCGATTGACTTTGCCTACTTGAAACGTTCACTGAAAAATGTTGTCCACTTTTGCAATTATATTAATAATATTTATAATTTTTCCTAAACATAAATATCCCATTCCAAAAATGCATAAAAGTAAGCTATTCACTTTTATTTTTATTGCGTAGTCAGAGAGACAAGGAAAGCTTGCTAGAATCGTAAAATAAACGTATAACATTATTTTCTCTAAAGTAAAAATGGAGGGAGCCCAGGCTCAAGAAAATCCTTTAAACTCAATTCATATTGAGGTTTGGGTATATTAAAGAAAAAATATTCGAAAGTGGTGGTTTTTATTCCAATTACTTCATTCTTAAAAGTGGATAAATGTGAAAGAAGGAGAAACGAGAAAAATCTAGTTATTGTGGGGTTATACAAGTGTAAAAAAGTGCGTTTTTATCAGGACCACGAAGATTGTTCCATGGGATATTCGCATCTTTGCAAAGATACAGTAGTGACAGGAGCTGGGAAAATGGTCAGGAGAAAAAAGTGTTTTGAAACGAGGCTTGTCTTTTATTGCGTATGATATGAAGGCAATTTCTTCGCAATGCCAAAAAATATTTATCTACAGCACACCAACATTATTCTGGAGAGGAAATACCGGTATTTTTGCCAAATCGTGGCCAACTCACAAACAGACAAGTATGCGCTCAACTATTCAAAGAAAGTGAAATGCAGATAGCTATACAATGAGATTGGGTGAGATGATAAAACATCGCAGCGTGAAAAAAATTCCACTGCTCATCGGTCACAGTCACCACTATTCTGTATTACATAGTTGACAAAGAGGAACCATGCAAAAATTTACGTCTGGCAAAAAACTGTAGCTTTCCATTTCTTTCAGCTTGATTCTATCTCTGCACAGCAATTTTCTTTTAGGAATTAAATGAAAAATTACTCTGATACGTAGACTTTTTTAAGAAGGCTGTAAAACTCTCTCCTTTTTTAAAATGAAAAGTGTGCACTTGTATAAGACACGAGTACAAGAAGGCTAATGAAATGTGTAAATATACCTTAAGTATACGTAAAAATGTGGTGTACATTATGTACACCAAAGCTAAGGTCGACGGTAGAGATCCCAGAGAAAAAGATAATATGTGTTTTGGTCTAGTTTGAAACTCATCTGTTTATTTGGACACAAGACAAGTAGAAAATGGGAAGGAAAGTGAGAGTTAATTAACTACCCTAAAAAACCAGACTGTTCGGCAAGGAAAAAGATAGACAACTCGCTTTCCTTATTTTATATCTGGGCGAGAGAGATAAAGTTTGCACACAAGTGTCAATACGGTTATATAACTTGGACCAGGGTTTCACACTTTGTCAATGAAGATGATGAGTTGGAAAACTACCTAAAGCCTGGTCGTTGGTCCACTTTGCGCCTTGTGAAAGTGCGAGATAACACTGTATTTCTGGCACAGATTCTATTTAACGGGGGAAAGTCAGTCATGCAGGGAATATATCAAATTTGATACGATCGCGGTGCTCATCACCATCAATGCCAAGACCAACACTACGCCATCACTTTCTATCTTTCTGTGGCATTCTCTTCCGTCATTCGAAACCATTCTTCATTACGTTTTCCCCAGATACGAAAAGGTTTGTCTTTGTTCTGGATGACTTTCATAAAAAAAATATGCGTTAGTTTCTCGACCTTTTGTGATGCTTATTTTGCAATGGTTTGAGCTTAGGTTTTTTAATGCCTAGACAAAAAAGGAATAATAAATCAGGTTAAATTGGAATCCAGCAGTTAATGGCAGAGCTCAAACGCAAGTTTAAAAGTTGAAGAGAGGAAATCAGTAAAAAAAAAGTTTAGTATAGTTTGGAATACCTGCTAACGTCTCTAATTTATAAACAAACTGTGACAAGGAAGTTTAAGTTGAAGTACTAATGCCATGTTTGGTATGAACAGGTTTTGCTTTAAAGTTCACACACGATTTGAAAGTAGAGGGTGTAATAGTGATGATCATAATCATGCTCATAAGCGATAAAATAGTTGTTTTGCTCACTACACAAAATCGTAAAGTTACAGGTCTGAGGAAAAATAGGAAAGAAAAGGAAATCGGATTCATGCCGGCCAGATCGATCCGGCTTGTAGGGTTCGTGTCAACTGGAGATTGCGCAACCTTAACTACCATGAAACTACATTTTTTGGAAGAAAGGAGCTCAACGAGTGAGTGAAAGAGAAGTGTGTTTTTGGCTCTTGCTCGCACACTTGTACACACACACACATACACACGCTCATCTCTTCCTCCTCTTGACTACTTATTCTTCGTTCAAGAGTAAAAGTCAGTCAGGAAAGCGACAGACTTACGTAGTTTTTCTTCCCATCGCTGAAAATCTTTCACTTTCCATTTCTTCCTATCCCTCCTCGATTCTTAGTCTGTTCGCGCGCTTTTCCCCATACACTCACATCGCAATCAAGAAAAGAATCTCGCAAGTATATTTATACATTATATTTTTTATTTTTTTAGCTCATCATCATCAACCATCACTCTACACTGTTTTCTATGAAGCTAGAAGGAAAGAAAGGTATTAAAGCAGACGATGCCCCTTAGGGAAAAAACGGGCTACTGGGAAGTCTACTTAGGATCATTTTACTTCAGAAAAGCCGCTCTAAGTTTGGCTCAATTTTCCATCCATTCAATTCTAATATTAGAAGCCTTGATTTTTTTTTTAGCTTTTGTAAGTTTTCTTTGATATAAAGACTACCATGATCCCAAAGCAACCGGCGTTGATGATGATGACGATTATACAAACGTTATGGCCCAAACTGGTGGCGAAAAGTTTTCAGAAACTCTCATATTTCATGCTCGCGTCCGTTCATGGGTATCTGTATCAGCCTGGAAATTTAACTGATTCTGAACGTTGTTGCGTTTCACCCCTATTGAAAATTGGAATCATGAATGCGTACGACAAAAGCATGTAGCATATGTGTATTTGCATGCACCACCGTTTACCGCTTTTGCTTCACCATCACCACTACGACGATGACTTTTCTTAGCATACCATCACACCACAGAGTGCTTTGGTGCATTATAGTAAGTATAAAAAGCAACCACCAACCGTCACCACTACCACTCTAGTACTACTCCACTGGAACATTTATACTCTAAGCCCTCTGGATAATATGTATGTTCCATCACTTCGTTTCCTTATTTTCACATCTCTTTCTTTCTCTCACTTTCTTCTCTAGCCTTTTTTATTTCATCCGGTTAGCTTCTCAACTCTGCTCGTTCAAAAATGTGATGAAAAAGAAGGCCTTTGCACTATCGCAAGAAAATGACTTTCATCTCTAAAAAAAATTATCATGGAGGCGTGAGTCCTTTAACGAAATGGCGTACCGATGTAATTCAATGCAACCAAATGAGAAAATGCTCCTATCTTCTAGTTCCTCCAAAAGAAAGCTCTTAATAATTGAAAAATGTACTAGCAATCAAATTTTAAAGACATTTAAGACACCCGGATGAATATAAGACGTGGAGTGAATCAAAGCTGGTTTATTTAACGAAAAATAAATGAGTTAGACACATAATTTCGTTTTCCATCTCAATTTTAAAGTAATGAGAAACGTGTTTCTACACAATCTAAGATAATTCTTGAAAGTTTTAGCAATATCGCGCTTCTGATTTGGTTACATAGTCAAAAAAGTGCATGACTCATGCGAGACATCATTAATGGAATGTTATGCTTCGCACGTACAAACTTGGGTTTTGACAATGCGACTTATAGCACGTGCCCGCTTTTGTGGTCTGACAGCTAAAGAGCATGTTGTTTCGGAGGAGTATCACTGTCCTTAGAAAATATGTGTTTCGGATGAAAACAGCGATTATTTTAAATTTTTCAAAAAGGTAAAACTTATGCTAAACTAAAATATAGTAATATCGTTACTTAAGTGGAGGTATAACAGAATTGCTTTGTGTTAGGTTAATTCACCAACTTGAAACCTTTTGTGGAGATGAAGATGAACTCCTTTTCAATAAAAAAAACCATGTACGCACGTATCTGGAGTACCTTTTGTTTTCTTTTAGTTGACGACGATACAAAGCAAAGTTTTTCGAAGAAATTTTCATGTACTCATTCACCCTAGCTGATTTGCAAGGATGACGGCTACAAAGGAAGAATGTGTGAGAGTACCTAAACCAGTCATCAACATTCCAACTTTGAAGTATACTTTAAAATTTACCTATTTTAAATGTCATGCTCGACAAACTCATTCACTACATTAAACTCAGTAAATGAATAAAAATTCTTTAGTGGAGACTTATGTATACGTCTAATGGGAAATTATAAAAGAGTTAATGGGAACATAGTGAATGGAAAAAGTATCTTCCCTGGAGGGCCTGACATTCTTTTTCTTCAATTTTAGAATCGCCATCACAATCATCCATGTGGCTTTAAGGAGTATAATAAGCTTCTAGTAGGAAGTAGATTGAAAACAAAATTTGTGACAGTTGCTTTTATGTACCCAGAGACTAGACTACAAACCTAGCTATTTGATCTACTACTGTCACTTTTCTGCGAAAAACCAAAATACCTAAATAAATATTTGCATTACACAATACAATACGCATTTTCCAAAGCAAAGGGGAGAAACTCATCATTTTTATTACTTTTCCGTTCATTCACTGCCCCCGTTACAATAAAAAAATACGTTTTCCCCAAACAAGGGAAATATCAAAAGACCTTGAGGACCTTTTCGTACAAAAGCAGCAGTATGACACTATTATAGAATATTACGTAATTGTGTACAAACTCCAGGAAAAAATATATAGGACATGGACTGAGTCATTGGGGTATAATGGTTTACAGTGGAAGAAAACAAGAAGTCCTGTCACAAGAATAACACGATTCATGTTCTCGCTAACCAAGGGACAAAAATGAGAAGAAGCAAACAGACAATGAAACAAACTCGCTGGTCAACAGAATACGAGACAGAAAATAACAAGAACAGGCTTTTATTTGTAGTGTTTATTTCGAGACGCAGAAAAAATAGGTGGTCACTCTGCTAGACAAACGCGTCCTTCCTTTCCGAGAAAACGGAAATGGTGCCTAAATAATGGAGAACACGTTGTGCAGATATTTTGGGAAATACTTTCCAACTTACCACTGAAAGAATATTTTCCGAGTGGATTTTTTTATCTGGCAAATACAATACAATATGTCTTCGTGTTGAACTTGCTTGCAGGTGAACGTGCGTAAAAAAAAGTGGTTCAGTGAAACTTCAAGTTGACAAAATCAGTTTCCTTTTATAAACAGAAACAGAACCACGAGCACATCTTCGAGAGTCGTGTCAAAATAGGAACACGGTTTGTTTTCTTTCTTGTTATCTCTACTCATTCATATAACACTGAACTGTGGCTTTGTGTTTGGTTTTGTGTACACACACTTGTAGACGTTGAAGCTTTCCAAAGACCTCCCAAATTTCGTTTCAAATAAAAAAGTAATGTACTACGTTGAGGAGTTTAGCAAGAAGCGCGTAATATTTAAATATGCATTCCTCAACTAGGCAAAGCATTCATTAAGTATCAAAGTAGGCAGCAGCTTTTAAGATTTGTTCATACATTATTCCTTCTGGACATTTTCCGACCTACCAGGATCCCTACATCCCTAGACGTTTTACACAAAGGCAAAGGGAAATGTTAAGTGGGACTGGAGGAAGGAAAAAATATCCTTTATTTTCCCATACCTTTCAACTTGTATTCCCTACAGTGGTCGTTTTTTCCCACAATTTTTCTACTTCAGGTTTATTTACTCATTTATTATCGATTTTTTTATATTCTCCCCATTGCATCCGATCGTATCAGGATTTCGGAGTCAAGCAGGAATGGTGACAGTAGAAGAAAAGAACAATGAACGGAGACATTCATTGGTTTGATCGGTTTTCTTTTGAGTATATGCCTATTTATTTCCTCCTTCTATTCAAACACGTAATCTTTAACAGGAGAATAAAAAATATGGCAAATTCCATCAACGTTCCCATTTCCTCTCCTTTCTTCCTTCATCAATGTCCTGGAGATAAAACATGTGAAATAAATAAATATTGAAATTGATCCGTAAAACATAAAACGCTTTTACCGTTCCCTCGCTTTGTCAAATTCACTTGTTCACTTTTTTTTGTGTCAACAGTGCAGCGTATAACTCTTGTTGAAAAAAAAATCAGAAATTGTCTGAGAATAAAAAGTACCCTTTCTGACTTTCCTTTGGGTAATGGAAGAGTACGCGAGCAAAACAGGACGACTAATATCGTTTCTGTCGACTTACCCTTAACATGCATCACAGCTTGGGCTTGGTCTTATTAGCTTTGACAGAAACAAAGAAGTAGAAAGTTTCCTTACACAGAAACTTAACTTATCGTTGCGTGCTCAAGAGATGTAACCATCCACTTAAATTGATAAAATAATTTCATTCCAACAAACTACCAACTACAGTATATAATAGCCATAATCAAGTACAATAAAAAGCGTCAAGTCAAGCTTTTACAAACTCCCTTTCCTCACACTTAATGTCAAGATAATGTGCTAAATGCATATTTAAAATGACATTGTTACTCCAAGTCATACTCCCACCCCTAACACTATCTTTTTTTATGCATAACTTGACTCGCAATTATACTCCGCCCGCATTGTTACATTATGTCGTAATTATCAACCGTCCTAACAAAATGCACAGAGTAAATTGCAGTTTTGTTTTAAGAAAAGTATTTGTTCTTTCTGTTTGACTCCAGATAAAGTGAGCATGCAAGAGAGAAAACATACTAAAACACACTATATTATACCATCGGTAGCGAAATGGAACAAGTTGTGTAATAATAACATTATTGCTGATTTTATTACTGTCACTGTCCGGATTAGGGATGCGCCATGTGCGTGTGAGACTCCAACATGACATAAACAATTTGGAGCGTTTATCGACCCAACGTAATATGAAGATAGACAGGAATGGCCTGATTATGAGAGTGAAAATCCGCCCACGGATTTTTTTCGGATGTTATTCATCGACCAGTTCTTTCATCATCATCATCAACAACAATGTTTTTTACTGATTATGATTGCCATTAGCGTTCTTTTATTGGTTGTGAGGGCATGTCTCTCCTTCCTCCTACTGAAATTTAAAAAAAAATCTAGAACTATTTATTCTCCTCATAATCATCATTTTTCTCGTGAACTCTCTCATTCATCTGCATGCTAGGTTTGATGATAATGAGAATTGTGATAACGAACAATGGAGAATAGAGACAGTTCAAGTTTTACTCTTTCGTAAAATATATTTTTTAAACTGTGAACTCTTTTCATAAAAGTCTAACCCGTTCTCTTGCTCTCTCTCTCTATCTTTCTCCGTGTCTGTGCGTTTTCTCCTGTCATTGTACACTCATTCAATAGCTATTCATTGGTTACTGTGTATTTTAGAGAAGGTGCATTGCATAGGTATGCATGATGATACCACAGTGGAATCAACTTTCCTTGTTAGCTATCTAGATTGGTAGGTATCCAAAAGTTTGAGCTCTTCGGCTAGAAGTAGTAGGAATGTGAAGCAGCAGCAACATTAAAGAACCACACGAATTCTACGTTTCTTATTTCCAGATACCAACATTGAAAAACAGAAGAGAGTCTTTGTATGTAAGAATGTGTGTAGAGTGTGCGGGGAAAGGAATAACTTGGAAAACTTTCACTCCCCCAGCTCTATTCCGCATAGGCTCTCTGGGTGGAATATTGTGGAGACTCAGTCTTCATTTACTGCTCATTCGTTTTAGAGTTGTCTGTGGAAACACACATCCCGACATAAACTACTGTATAGCCGGAACAGCTTTCCAGCCTCAAACTATGTATTCTCTTTTGAAAAAAAGAAAGCTGTATCGAGTAGAACTGTGTACACTTGCAAAAGTTGTACAGTCAGGAAATAACGCTCTTTCCCCCAGATTATTTTCCGAAACAGAGTCTGTGAGAAAGTAATGGACACTTTATTTGCGTTCGTGTAATACGCTCGTCTTTCTGTTATCACGAGTTCTTACTTTTCTGAAACAGTGTGATAATACAATTCCACCATTTAGAAGTAAACAAGTTCGATGAAGATATATTCAAGAACGTGCACTGTGGAACTATAAAAACATGCACAGAACAGGGGCCAATGCCCGTCTTTTCTTCTTTTTGTACACTGGAGACATGTGCAAGTGCTGCTACTTTTGGAATTGACTAATTGCGATTTCGCACATCACCAGTTAACTTTTGTCCAGTGAAATCTGATCGAGATGGAGATAAATTGAAGCTGGAGCTGAAATTAACTCTCTATTTGAATTCTAAAGGAATAGAAAAAGTACCCAAGAGGCAACAAAAAAGTACAAAGTTTCTATTAAGTAAAACGTCCAAGTTTATACAGGCTCTTAAACACGGACATTAACTTAATTCCCTTCGTGGAGATTTGTTCTTGAGATAGAAAAGTTGGACTAATTTGCTCATTCCTTTATTCCGCCTTATCTGGCTTGCTTTGTTTTAAAAAATCTGCTTGAGAAATAGGTTCAGTGTGTGTAGTTCAAAGATAACTCTGAATACTCTAATTTTGTAGTGAAGACAATGCATTATAAATGTACAGGTTGTGCGAGTTTTGGTTCCGTTGCAAGACTTTCTTATCTGACAGATAGCCATTGAAAAAAGCTACCTACCTTGCATATATCTGATTCTAAAGATGCCACACACGAAAGTATAGAGTGTACTACGTGTGAGCGGTATAGTTTTTTAACACGAGTACAGTATTAAACCAAACTCCCAAAGTGTTTCTGACCACCAACCATTGGGAAAAATAAATCATGAATTTTCTCCCACAAAAAGAACTTAATTTCCCTGCAGAAGCAAAACCAATTTCCATGTTCATGATGATCATGTGAGTAGCTCCCTGTAGTACAACTGGTAGGATATAATACCCAAAGAAAAGGAGATGAAAGATGAAGAGATTATATTGATATCATTTTATAGCATCGGTAGTCTCTCGAGATTATTCTTGAAATGATTTATGATCAGAAAATTGAAACCCGACCACGTATATTTTGGTTCGAGCGAGAACCTATGAGCGTAGAATATTAAAAAACAGTAATCATCGCCTCATCTAATCTAGCTCATCACTTTGACATGACGTATAATGAAACCTTTGCATTGGGCGGACCTAAGCTTAACATGCAACAACTCTAATCTTCTAACATCCTTCCAATCCCAATTTGGCAATACATATTCATCTTCCGAGACAAATTATGTTGTAGCACTTCAGCTGGAAAAAATGACTTAATCTTGTTGTGTTCAAACTATCTCGTTATAGTAACACGCTCAAGGCTAATCAAATTAATCAGCGTAGCAGCTGTAGCAAAAACTTTTGAATATTTTTTGAGGGACATCTAGTATAAAGAAGCTTGTAAAAATGTGTGAAGCGAAAAGATGCTGCATTTCCATTTTCTCAGTTTGTGCAGCGATAATTGTGTATGTGCTGTTAGGCGCATTCGCTTTCTTCTTCCTGGAAAACCATTACCATAAAAGCCATCACGGGTTATTAGCGAAGGAGAGCCTTAGCTCGAGCGAATTGGATACTCTGAGGAATCGCACAGTGATGAGATTATGGTAAGTACGGCACCCCACTACTTTCACTTTTTTGTACTCATGCTTGATTTTTTGGAATGCATGTCCATGCTGCATAAAAAGGCAAACTTGTTTGCTCTTTCGGAGAGTCTAAAGCATGCAAAAAACAAATCGACGGTTCCGCTTAAAAATTAGAGTTTTTCATGAAACAATATGCCATTTCAAGCTTGAGGGAGAGAAACGACGCCATCAGTACCAGCAATGTCTCTAGCAGCGTTCACGACAAAAATATTCATGTATGGTGATTTGATGAGCATAATACAAGTTTATAACGAGACCCTCAATGCATCCAAATAATAAGTTGGTGCTATTTTAGCCTAGCTTTCCAAATTTCACCAGAATCTAGAATGTTTGAATACACATTCTCCTACTCTTCAAACTTTAGGTTGATTCCTTCAACTGCTCTGAATGCTTGTCAATGTCAATAAAGGCGAAAAAAGAGTTCTAAAAACTGAGCGATGGATTAATGCAGATGTATGCAAAAAAAAAACTTGAAAAAAACTAGCAATAGGGAGAATGATTTTTGGGAGATTTTCCCCCCAAGTCAGCTTGTTTTTTTTGTAGTGCTCTTCTCAAATACTTACGATAATTGGCTACTATGGAATAACGACTTTGAAAACATTTTGAAAGCACTGTCTCCATGTCAGGAAGTAGCAATTTCTGCGCAGTATAGTTTAAGCATTTAGCATGAACAAGCATCATCATCATCAACTATATCATCGTGGTCCTTGTAATGGACTAACGAATGAGATTTCTTTTCCCCATATTGGAAAGAACGGAACAAAGATATGGCAAAATGTTTTGGCGTAATATTGGAAAAAATGAGCTTATTATGCTTGTTTCTAGCCATAACTATTTAATGTTTGTTGTTGATGCTGATGATAGTGATAGTCGTCGTCCTAGATTTTTATTGCAAGTAAACTTCTCTCCACTCACTCTCTAGTTGGTTTACGGCATCACGATGTCATAAAAATAATGAATTTTTAATTCCACGCAGGGCACTAACAATCGAGTTAAATGTCTTTTACGAGTCAAACTGGACACAACTAGCGGAGCTCGAGTTGCAACAGTTTCAAGAAGAGATTTTAAGACAGCTCTTTTCCATCGATGACGCGGATTTTGGAAGAGCAAGTCGGGAGACACATTATGGAGAAGACTCTTTCGAAAATTTCCCAGCTGCGCTTTTATACTCGCTTACGCTCATTACTACAATCGGTATGACCACCATTAAACGGACCATTTCACTATTTATATCTTTTCAGTTTCAATCTTTACGTATATTATAATCTGCAATATGTATTTACATACATTTACCCTATTGTCCAAACTAACCATAGGACAATGAGTGAAATTAGTTGAATTTCATTTGCTAACTTTTATTGACTATTCATTTTCTTATGAAACTTCCTGCCCCGGCTTTTGTATGAGTTTACTAATTTGGCTGCCCTCTTCATCCTCTATCCACCTATCTTTGCAAATATGTAATATTCTTTAGAAAACAAAACTCTTTTTCAGCTTTTGTCTCAACCATTGCATTTACGGAAGGAATGTAACGGTGATGCGTCAACCTAACTATATTCTCATTTTGCTCCTATGTATTTTTTGTCAAAAGGATACGGAAGTGTGAGTCCAAAGTCTTTACCAGGTCGTATTCTGACAGTATTCTACGCCGCCGTTGGAATCCCACTGACCCTTTGTTATTTAGCTACGGTCGGTGATTTTCTCTCCAGAGGAATTCGGACGGTTTACTCCAAAATTGTTGTGAGTTCAACAACTCTTTCTCTCCCTCTATTTTTCTTTCTATTTTCCTTATTTGAACCTTTTTACATATTAAAACTTTGACTGTGAAACTATAAAGGTACCTAGATTTAATGCATGAGATAAAATGCCCAGGAGGATGATGGCAGTCATAGTTTGATGAGCGATAAAATAGAATGAAATTATGTACTACATAAGCTTTCATCATTGGTAGCTGAAAAAGACTTTCACGATTCACACATCAAGTGTAGAATTTATTTGCTTAGACTTTAGTAGAAAGACTGTCTCTAAGCCTTTGCCAGAGCTCAACTGAAAAAGTTTGTCGCGTCACACCATACAATAAGCTTTCCTTAGTCAGTCCGTTTGCTTGCCTTTTTCGAAAAGGAACAAAATCAAAGTTAACTTTTTCTTGTATTTCCCCACCTATTTTGTCTGATCCCGACATAAAAGGAAGATTTAATGTGAAAGGAAAGAGAAAGTTCAAAGTACAAGCCGCTCCGAGCAAAGAGGATTAGTATGCAGATTTTATTTAAAAATGAATGAAAGAAATCTAATGAAAAAATGTAGACAGGTAAAAGGAAAGGGGAAAAATAAGGTTGGAAGTACATAAATTTAAGTAACCCAAGAAATAGCTATTCAAATTAGCTTCTATTAATTATGCAACGTTTGCGGAGAAATGGATGTGCCCTTGCTTAAACTTTGCGTGAAATTAGTGTTAACTAATTGAGCTAAAAGGGGAATCGCCAAACAAATATACTAGAAGAGAGGAAGACGTTTCGACAGAAAATCTTTTTGCACCTTAGTAGAAGTTCATGTAATCAGACAAGCAATGAAGAAATTTCAACGTCTTTTGTGTTCCACAAGTATGCATATACCTATTTAGTTTCTGATTTTAGAACTTGTAA